>CM041810.1:27534439-27624438 GCA_023376895.1 Aspiorhynchus laticeps
GCAAATGTGTTCTTCATATGTCAAAAGACAACCTTTAACGAACTCTGGGCTCCATCGCTGGACAATATCTAAGACTGTAATTTTACCCATATGTTTTACTTATGCTGTCACCCACTGAGGGAGAAGTAACTGAGAAAATGTTTGTTTCTAACTTCTATCATTAGCTGCCAGCTGCAGTGATGGTAGTGAACCACCCGTCGATCACCTATATCTTTTAGGTAACGCCCACATGCTTAGCTCATACATATTAATCACGCTATGTGACGTCCATCCTGCTGATTGGCTGTAAGGCTGCGGTTAGAAAGTGGACGCTGGCCATTCCTGTGAAGTGACTCGAAAATAGTTCAAGAATAGTTTGAAAAAGTTCAGAAATTTGTAATGTTACTTTTTTTATCATATATGCGTGTGTGCGCATAATGCATATAATTAAACCTTTTATCACTGAGAAACTGCATGAAATACTTAAAAAGTACATTACATTTTTATTTTATCTTATGCACAATAAATATGGTAAACAGAAGTTCAAATGTGCGTGCTTGACGTGAGAACCAATGATCATTGTTTTAATGCATCAAGAACACACATTTCTACATCTTTTGTGACTTTCATCAGATAAATGTCAGGCTTCAAAAGTTCACCATCAAATCTGAGGAAGCATATTGAGGTAGCAAAGTTGAATATAAAAAAAGTATATTCATTATTCTTTCTGTTTTGATAGGGACAGTTGATATTTTTGTGGGAATTATTATTATTATTATTTAAATGTTACAAATCTCCAAAAAAAAAGTGTTTAAATGAACATTGTATGTTAAATAAATTGTAATTTATGTTTAGTGATGTTCTTACCATGTAGTGGATATGCTGCATTTCTAATATGTCATTATATGACACACTGAGTAGCAATTATAACTGTCAATTCATATTTTTCTAAATAATTATCTTATTAATTACATGATTTGCTCATTAATTAATCTAATTAGTCACAAATAATTCTTTATCAATATTTGCTGAGAAAAAAAACAAAAACAAACAAACTCTAAATGCCCCTAATAAACAATTAAATGTTTAATTATCCTTTTTGACCAGGGGTGGGGAACGTTGATTCTGGAGGGCCACTGTCCTGCAGAGTTTAGCTCCAACCCTGAAAAAAAATGACCTGATATTCAAATATCTGTCTGGAATATGTTTTAGCCTCTGTATCACATCTTGCTATTCAGAGTAGTTCACCCAAAAATGAAAATTCTCTCATTTTCTCACCCTCATGTCGTCCCTGATGTTTATGAATTTCTTTCTTCAGATGAACACAAGAAAATATTTTTAGTCTGTATAATGCAAGGGGACAGGACCACTTCAGAAACTGCACAAAGGGATCTCGACGGTCAAGTTTAAAATATTGGTATTTGTATTTTTTGTATTTATCGTTTCACTTAAGACGACACTGATTCATTAACAGGGGTTGTATGAGTTAGTCATTCATTTTTGCACATCCCATACACTTGCATTATACAAAGAGAGATGACTTTTTTTCTAAAACTCTTAGTTTGTGTTCATCTTATAAATGAAAGTCATATATATAGGATGGCATGAGGGTGGAAAGGACCGTTTCCTTTTAATCCCTTTCCCTGTATTAGTGTGTGTGTGTTCCACTGTGCTGCAGTTAAAATGTTGTTGTTGCACTAGATGCATGTGTTTGACCTGTGCGTTTTGTTTCTTTTTCTCCCTTTAACAAAACTTCTGTATATCTGTTAGAAAAAAAGTACTTCTACTTTTTAAATACTTGAGTACAATTTAAAGTTGTACTTTTTTACTTTTACTCAAGTATGTTTTTTGGACAGATACTTGTACTTTTAATTGAGTAAAATTTTCACTTGAGTATCTGTACTTTCACTTGAGTAAAATTTGAGTACTTTTTGCACCTCTGCTACTACCAGACAATTCCATACTATCTCATATTTAAATAGCATTACAGTTTGGAGAAAATTAAAAAAACGCAGTACTAATAAGTTTGAGAGAATTGCTCTGAGAAACTGTCAATATGTTATCATTGTCAGCTTTATTAGACATCCACATATTCTACTAAATCGAATCCACAATTTTAGTAAAGAACAAAATTACTTGAGGACATCATAAGGAGATCTTCATTTATTAGCATTTGTCTGTGTCCATTACTCTCTATTCATTCAATACACTGATAAAATAAAGAGTGATAATTTATTATTTTAAGTGATGATATTTCATACAAAGGGGAATGTCCAGCAGCACTTATCAATCCCATCCGGGTACAAGCCATGGTGAAATTAAAGTCTTTGCATTAAAGAGTATATCCAATAAACATCTTAGTATAGGGATTATGCATCCAGATGTTTGTTGAGTCTTCTCACTTTCTCCTTCTTGTTCCGGTTACCGTGTTTTTTCCAGGGTTTCCCAGTCTGTTGTTCTGTGTTTGCGTTTCCAGGCCCAACAGGACCACTTCCAGGCTTATAACCCATCACCATCTGCACACCCTTGGTCAGCGCTCGCACATTTTCCTATGAAAAATGACAGATTATGAGTGCTGTGAGGGATTCAACTTCAAAACTGAAATCAATATATCATTTTCAGTAGCCATGTAATGTACAGGCAGGTAAACAAAATAAACCCATTCAAGAGTTGAATCTCACTTGATGAAAGAAATGTTTATCCACTGTGTTCTCTATGCGTTTGACTTTTGAGGGTTTGCCAGCATCGCTAGCAATCTGTTCAACTCCTCCACTCTGCCTGGCAAACCTGGCATGCTGAGGCTGGAAGTCGTTAGGGTTGATGTGGGGTGGAGAGTGGCAGTAAAGGAGTTTACCCTGCAGAAAATCAGGTAGGAAGGTGTTAACATCTCCCATTCTCCATGTTCATAACTACAATTCAGAGCTGGTAGTGACAAATGAAAGGCACTTACACCGACATAGTCTTTCAAAACATAACGGGCCGATCTTGATTGGTCTGGTTGGCCGTGTGCTGTCATGAAGCCTCTCATATCTGCATTAAGGGAATAAATTATGATTGGTCAGTTGCAGCAGAGTTGGTTAAGCGTTCTGTGAAATGCCTTAATGTCTACATTGTGCAAATGGAACTGACATCCATATGCCATGAGCAGCTCCTCATGGGTGGGGGGTCGATCGGGGTCCTCGTCCTCTCTTGGTCTGATGATGTTGATTCCGTAGGTCCCCTCCAGCACAGTTCGAGGGATAGTCTGACATACGTATTTAGGTTAAGGGTAATAATATTTCACAATATTTGTGTTTTTACTGTATTTCTAATCAAATAAATGCAGTCTTGGAGAGCATAAGAGACTCCAAAAAAAATCCACCCTCAAACTGTAGTGTGTTAAAAGATCAAGCAAAAAAATGCAGTTATGATCGTTGCTGTTTAAAAAGGTTATCAAAGAGATGGCTGGAACATGATCTCTCATCTGATCGATGGGTAGGATCCCGCTGCAAATCATCTCGGCTTTGGTGGACACAAAAGAAGGCATGACCAGTCCGGGACAATCACACAGGCAGAGACCAGGATCAACAAACAGAGTCTGAAACATGTTGATACACCAATAGTCAGTCAATAAAAGCCCAAGAATAAACAGACGCGTTCATAGATTTCCAAATTGCTAAATCCTTGACTCTGATAGCTTCACAGCTATTGGTATACAACTAGATAATGTAATTTGTCCCTAAGAATGATTTAGGGGCATAAATGTGAAAAAAAAGAAAAAAAGTCAAGAATTAATTTTCAATTCCTCCATTGTTCATTAATTAGAAAACACCCACCTGAAAATGCTTTGTGTGTCCAGGTGTAGCTGAAACGGAGACTTTCTTATTCCTCAGGATGGTGTTGATAGTAGAGCTTTTTCCAACATTAGGATATCCCACCTTTAAGAGAGTTTAGAGTTGAAATATGAATATGAATTCTTAAGTAACAATGTTTGATATAATGTAGAAATGTAATTTAAACTCGCCAATCCAGCTGTGATTTGTCCATCTTTGCATGCCGGCCCAGAATGCACAGACTTAAACATTTCCAGCAGCTCATTTTTGCGTAACAAACGGCTGGAGTTGTAGAAAGATGAAATCGTTGTGGATTCTGGTCTCTCCTCAGCATGATCTTCGTCTCCTGATTCCTCAGAGCATGTCTGCCACTCTGTCTCATCGACGCAGACTCTTCCTTCTTCTTCATCCTGCTCACTCTCATCTTTTTCATTAGGGGAAGTGCTATTTTCCTCATGAAGATCTGTGACATTTTTGGAGGTTGCTTCCTGTTCCGTATCACTCTGATCCTCTTGGTCCATCGGCTCTTCTCCCTTAACCACCAAACATGGAGGAGAAACGGAGTAATGAAAACAGGCACTCGATTCCCTTAAAAAAAACAATGCTAATGAAAATATTAAAAAATTACAAAAAAAAAAAAGTTTTTTAAAGTTTTCTTTCATTTGCATCATTAAACAAAAATGTTCACTGAAACCTAGAAAAAAATATGGTTTTGAAAATTCTCTTATGCTCACCAAGGCTGTATGTATTTGATACATACATACATACAAGTACAAACAGTGATATTGTGAAATGTTACAACCCAAATTCCGTAAATGTTGGGACGTTTTTTTAAATTTGGAATAAAATGAAAAGTAAAAGACTTTCAAATCACATGAGCCGATATTTTATTCACAATAGATCATACGGAACATAAGTGTTTAAACTGAGAAGTTTTACACTTATCCACTGGGAGAACATCTAGCAACTAATTAAGTTAATTGACATCAGGTCTGTAATATGATTAGCTATAAAAGGGATGTCTTAGACAGGCAGAGTCTCTCAGAAGGAAAGATGGGCAGAGGCTCTACAATCTGTGAAAGAGTGTGTAAAAAGATTGTGGAATACTTTAAAAACAATGTTCCTCAACGTCAAATTGCAAAGGCTTTGCAAATCTCATCATCTACAGTGAGTAACATCATCAAAAGATTCAGAGAAACAGGAGAAATCTGTGCGTACAGTTTTGCTTAATACTTTTGTGAAATATTTGGTAATTTTTTTCTAAATTATTGGATGAATAGAACATTTTTAAAAAATTGAATATGCACTTGTTTTATTTTTTTCTTTACATTTTTAATTACCTGAAAATTGCAAAGCCCAAATTCAATCCTACTAACAACAACTAAAATGACCTTTAGTGCATCACTGCAGACCAGCTCCATATATTACCTTCTCCTCCGCCTCGAGTCGTTGTGCCTCAGCTAAAGCAGACCAGAACACTGCTCTGATCCCCTCTTTCTGGAAGTATCGGGCCCAAGCTCGCCGTTGTTCTCTAGTGAGCAGGTCGGCTTTGTTCAGAAGAAGCATGTTTACTTTGTGAACTGAGACCTCTTTTACATATTTTTCCTGACAGAGACAGAAATTAAAGCATGATTTTAAAAAAAGAGTTATGAGAATTGTTTGGTTGGATGTCTCAGTTACTTACAAGATCTGGACAGCGGAAGAGAAGCGGGTTTCTGGCATCAACGATTTGAACCACAACATCACTGAGGATACAGCAAAAAAAAATAAATAGTACTCTAAGAAACCATCATTCCTACATGAAGGTGTGATTAGATAGTGAAGAGCACAAATGATACCTCCATTGTATTAAAAAGGCAAGCAAAAGCTCACCTCCTCTCAATAACTCTCCAGAGTTGCCTCCAGAAATCAAGATTCCTCTCAAAAGGGGTAAGAAACAACTTCTGTTCCTCTTCCAACCTATTACAGAAATTGCATTTGCTCACAAACACTATCCTGTTAGAGAACTGGATTTGCTAGTGTAAGGACTAAATTTATCAAACATTCACCGAGCCAGTTCTCTTCTCCATACAAGGAAACTGTCCCTCTCGTTTTGCTGCAGAACCTCAGGGCTTGTGCTCTCGTCCCAAGGAGGCCTGTGGTGAAAAAACGCAATGCTGAATAAATTAGCTTTTGCATAATTGTGTATCTACAACAGATCAATGGAACTTTCATACAGGTTTATAGAATTCACATTTAATTGCAAAACATCATACCTTCGGGGAATTCGTAACAACTGTTTGTTGTCCTCATGGAGTTTCTTCAGTCGTGTGGACTCCTCAGCAGAAAGCAAGCCGGCCCTCGCTTCAGCTGGGACAAATTTTATGTTCAGCTTCTCTGCAAAAAAAAAAAAAAAAACATTATTCTGTTCCCAGCAGTGTTTTTAATATACTATTAATTTTTCATATATATTTTTAATTTGTTTTTATTTTGATGTTTTCAGTTTTCATTTTCGTTAACTTTTTGTAATTTTATGTGCTTTTGTCATTTTTATTAGTCTTTTGTATTTGTTTAATTTATTTTAGTTTTAGTGCAGTTTTAGCTTTTATTTATTTTCAGTAATTTTAGTGCTTCACATTAACCTTATTTCAGTTAGTTGCCAAGGCAACATTTCTCAGTTTTGTTTAAAGTTTTTCCAAAAAATGTCATTCTATTATTCATTGTATATTTTATTTCATTTCAGATTCACTGTAATTAATAAATATATTTCTAATTGTTTTGGTTATCAATAATAACCTTGATTCCTAGAAATAATCATACAAATTATCCAGAGATATCAACACCTACCTGCAACAAATTCAGTTCCAGCAAGTTCAGCTGTGGCCAGAAAGTCATCCAGAGAGCTCTGCTCTGTGACAGACTGTAGGTTGAGTCGACCCCAATCATATCCATCATTCAGCTCACTGGTGTGAAGCTAAAAGACACAACTATTAGTATACATCAGATTTACATCCACTGAATCACGTTAACACTCCAACTGTTTCCCGCTTGCATAAAGAAAAATATTCCATTTCAAAATAATTTGTAGTCTGTTTTTTTGTTTGTTTGTTTGTTTACTGATATTGTGTGTTGATGTTCTGAACTGGAAAAACAATCATTTTAAATTATTTGTTGCTGCACTTGGTTCTATGTCACAAATTTCGTATGAAATGTAACAAAATATTAAGGTGCATTTTCTGATCTTAATTCATAAATGCGCCATATTAGCTCTGCAATATTCTGGTACACGTGAAAGAAAAAGTAAAACACTTTAGGATTAGACTCATAATTCCTTACCCATGTGTCATTTCTCCTGTATCCACGGCCTGCGTTCAGTCTCTCCTTTATTAAAGCTCTCCCCAACCCCGAACCCTCCCCACGAGTCTTCTTCTTTCCCATCTTATATACTTTTACACGGTTAAACTGTAATCTAAATGTGTCAGTGAGCTGTTCGTGGACATTCGAGTAGACAAAACTTCACACATGTGACATGTTTGTTATGGCAGAGGAAGGAAGTCGCACGGAATGGTCTACGAGAAGAACCTCTTCTTCAGAGCCTTAATACGTTTAGATCCCGAGTATAATTGATGTCCTTTCAGGTTCGTTAATTTTAATCCAGTGCTTATGTTTACAGTTTATAGGCTGATAGAACTGACTGAGACAAAAGGCGAAAAGACAAACAGTCGCTAAACTTTTGGTTTGTCCCAGGTGTCTCACTAAAATATGTCCGAGGAAAAGCAAAGCACTTACAAAAAGTTCCGGATGTAGAACCGTTTGCAAGCTGCTTGTAGCCACTCAACAAACCCTGACTCAGTGGTTCCCTTGCACTGTTCGCATGCCACCAGCAGAGGGCATCACATAACAAGTTTCAGATTCGCCCAAACCCTTCTTCTTGCTCCATGCCTCTCTACCAGCCGAGGGACGATAATTATACAGGTGCATCTCAATAAATTAGAATGTCGTGGAAAAGTTCATTTATTTCAGTAATTCAACTCAAATTGTGAAACTCGTGTATTAAATAAATTCAATGCACACAGACTGAAGTAGTTTAAGTCTTTGGTTCTTTTAATTGTGATGATTTAGGCTCACATTTAACAAAAACCCACCAATTCACTATCTCAACAAATTAGAATACTTCATAAGACCAATAAAAAAAACATTTTTAGTGAATTGTTGGCCTTCGGGAAAGTATGTTCATTTACTGTATATGTACTCAATACTTGGTAGGGGCTCCTTTTGCTTTAATTACTGCCTCAATTCGGCGTGGCATGGAGGTGATCAGTTTGTGGCACTGCTGAGGTGGTATGGAAGCCCAGGTTTCTTTGACAGTGGCATTCAGCTCATCTGCATTGTTGGGTCTGGTGTCTCTCATCTTCCTCTTGACAATACCCCATAGATTCTCTATGGGGTTCAGGTCAGGCGAGTTTGCTGGCCAATCAAGCACAGTAACACCATGGTCATTGAACCAGCTTTTGGTACCTTTGGCAGTGTGGGCAGGTGCCAAGTCCTGCTGGAAAATGAAATCAGCATCTCCATAAAGCTTGTCAGCAGACAATAATAATAATAATAATTATTATTATTATTATTATTATTATTATTAAGTGTAATATTTAAATAATAAATAAATAGTATTGTTGTTACATATCATATCATGGTTGTACACGGTTGCATTACTTTTTGTATTACAGGCTCTATTACATTTTAACGTTATATAAATTCAAAGAAGGTTATGTGCTTTTTTTCACATTGAAATCAGTAAATACTATATTTGCTGTGAAAAACATTTTATTGGTTACAAACTTATCAAAGTTAAATCATGTCTTTACTCGTTGACACGCGCATAAATCTGTACATACATGAAAACAAATACGCCGATATGAAACACTTAAAACAAATAAATAAATGGAAAGATGAGCAACAGCTGAGTGCAGAATCCCAGCGAGTTTTAAGCCCAGGTTTTGGTATCGTCCTCACTCTGTCGCCCCCTCTGTGAGGCTGAGTTGGTTCATCCCGGTATATAAATCGCTGTTTCACGCTTGTACTGTACAGTGTGTTTTCTAGCGATGCTGCGATCTTAGCGTCCGACGCGACACTCCTCCGCTCACAGGTCTATGAAGTGCTCTGCAACTTTGAAAATGACTTAAAGCAAGCCGATAGATGACAAGAACCTGTTTCGTGGTAGAATTTATGCGTAATAGAATTACTAGAGTAGACTTAGCAGCTTCACTTTCCTCAACACGACCATTATGTTGTCTTGGAAGAAGAACAAGTTCGAGCTGATCGAGGAAGACAAGCAGCAGTCCAAGCAGAAGGGCTATGCCGTGAGCCTCAACTACTCCGCGCTCACCTCCTTCGCCAAATCCTGCCCAGAAAGCGCACTCAACAGAGTTGGGAGCATGTTCAAATCCAAGAGGAAAAAGGTGAAAATCACCAGCGAGGACCCTACGTACACGGTCTTGTACCTGGGGAACGCCACCACCATCCAGTCCAAGGGGGATGGATGCACAGACGTGGCCGTCAGTAAGATCTGGGGCAAGAGCGAGATGGGCAAGAACGGCACCAAGATGAAGCTGACCATCAGCTCGCAGGGCATCCGCATGGTCCACGTCGACGAAAAAGCGAAGAGACCAGGACATCTCTATTTATTGCACCGGATCACCTACTGCGTCGCAGACCCGCGGCTCCCCAAGATCTTCGCCTGGATCTACCGGCACGAGATGAAGCACAAGGCGGTGATGCTGCGCTGCCACGCCGTGCTGGTGTCCAAGCCGGAGAAGGCGAAGGCCATGGCGCTGCTCCTCTACCAGACCTCCGCGACAGCGCTGGCCGAGTTTAAAAGACTCAAAAGAAGGGACGACGCCAGGCACCAGCAACAGCAGTTGATCGGGGAGCAAACGATCCCCCTGGTGCCCCTGAGGAAGCTGCTAAACGGACAGTGTTACTACAAGCCCCCGGTGGAGCGCAGCAGGAGCGCACCCAAGCTGGGCTCCATCACGGAGGACCTGATCGGGGAGGAGGAGGAGGAGAAAGCCATGCACTTTGAGTGCGAGGATATTCTGGACACCGTCAGCGACTGCGTGGCCAACGGCAAGCAAGAACTGTGCCAGATTATCAATGACTTGGGCTCCATGAGTATAGGGAACGACGTGCAGATGCTAAAAGCCGATTTGAGGGTGACTCGCCTGCTGTCTGGGGAGAGCACAGGCAGCGAGTCTTCCATAGACAGCAACCAAGAGACCGTTTTTCTTGCCAATGGCCCTGTGGATGGGAAAGTGCAAGAAGTCGGCTGACCTTTCTTGAATATATAAAGACACGATGGTAAAGAAGAAAAGCGTTTGGGTGCACGAATGTGCCATTTCATCCATTTGACTTGAAAGCGCAACGTTAGGATTCACGGGATGAGTTTTAAAACCTAGCGAGCAGCCTACATCAAGTTAGGGCCAAAACTGCTGCTCTCTGTAAAAAATAAATTTGATTGCCGCCTTAAGTAAAAGCAAAGTGGTGCCAATGTTACAACCTGCACTTTTGCAACTAATTACTTTTAAATGTTAAAAAATATTGAGATGATAACCTCAATGGAGGGAAAGACTAATGTAATGCAAACTTTTGAGTTCAGCTGATTCAGAGTGCCCACAAAATGCTGTCTAGGTAGGCAGCTCACTAGGTTTTGAGACACAAGCATGGAGATGTTTGTGGACTTAACAGACACTAGCACAATAATCCCTCATTAGGGGTCTGGATGGAAGCACCAGAGCTGCTCTGCGTAATAAGACGCTTACAGTCTCTGCTTAACCTCTCTATGGTGTAAGAGGTTTTAGGAATGATCTTGTTTACCCAATAAGTTTCCCTCTAGGAAATGCTTTTTTTCTGTTTCTCTTTTTCTTTCTTTCTTTTTTTATTAAGAAAAGTAACAGTCCTGATATATGTAACTTTCTTTCTTTCTTTTGAAAGAAGTAATGTCTAAACTAACTGAACAATGAGTTACAAAACTACTTTCCTTTCAGGATGCTCCATTTGTATTTTCCCCCTTTCTTAATTTTGCACTGTGGTGGAATTCAGACAAGTATTATGTTATTATTTATGTGCATAATATTGTTTTGCTATATATGTTCTTGCAGACATAAATGTTTTATCTTTGCTGTGCAAAAGAGACTATTTTCCTGATGTACAGAAATGTATATATTAAATACATAATGTGTAAACAAAATGCATTATTTTTTAAACAATGTGGTTTATGTGAGCACCAATAAAATTGTAATATGTACATCGATGTCGAACATTGTCTGCAATGTTAGCTATAAAGTCAAGTGGAGTTGTTTTTGACTGATGGTCATTTTGACTCAAGAGGATTTTCTTGTTACTGCATTGGACTAAAACACTGACTTTGCTCACACAGGGTATAACAATATTTTAATCTTTTTTGTTCCCACCTTGTTACACTTGTGATTGTCAATCTTTTTGTCAACTTGTTTTCTTTCACTTAGCACAAGTTTCATTTCTTTTTGGAACTAATAGGCCTCGTTGATCATATCATTTTGGCAGTTCACTCAAAAACTGAGGTGCATAAACTCAGATTAATGAGGCCTACAATTAATCTGTTCTTTCTGTAAAATACATTTTAAACCTGTGCTAATTGAAATAAAACAAATTGACAAGAAGACTGAATCCAAAGATTTGGTGATAAGATAGCATAATGAAACATTTAAGCCGGTAAATTTTGACTGGGAACACCAAATTAGATTTTTCAGTCCAGGTCCAGCACAACGGTAACCTGAACTTCTAAACAGGCTTAAATTTGCTGTCTCATTTACCTGTCTTGCTCTCAAGTGCGCTTTCAGAAGCATACAGGCACCGTATTACGTTCCCTTCGGAATCTCACAATAGCTGGCACGTTTTCCATTGCTACTCGAGGGGGAGCTGCACATTCCCTGCGGTGAGAGTGTTGATGGGAGTGTTAATAATACTGGCAGAGCTGTCACTTCCTACAGCAGTAGTGGCATAAACTAACAGCTCTTTATTACATGTTCTGTGGCCTCCTTTCAGATCTGCAATTGTAAACAAGTGAAAAATGATGGCAGAGAAGAAAAGCACAAGCAGAATCTATAAATAAACAATATCATATGCTAAACTTATTATTAGACCAATGAACTGTCACTGAATTTAATCAGGGTTGAGAAACAAACCTAGTTCCTTATTAGACATCATAATATGCTCTAAAAATTTCAGCAGTCAAAGCAGTTCCAATCATCCTTTGCTCTCAGTTTCCCATCTCCATGGGATTCACCATCAAAAGCTTCCATATGCATATGTAACACTGCATAGTGCAGAACAATAAATGGGCATGCTAAAATGAGCCTGTATGTAATATAATTGCCCCATGTAGCAAGGAAACCTATACCCTATTACCTATCAAACAAAATGCATTTCAGCTTCTATGCTGGCACTTCCTTTATGGAGCTTATTAATTGCATATAATTCTCAAAATGTACATTCAATTGCAGATGCATTAACAGATATACCAGCATACTTCATAAACGATGTAGGTCATGGATGCATTTACGAAATGAGCTGAATAAGGATAATTTGGTTCTTCCAGTTAACAAGAGTATATCTTGCAGTTGTTTGAAATATATTAAGCAAGTTTTGTACGCAATGATTTGTGTTCGATGTGTGCAAAAAAAGATGCAACTTTTTAATATGTGATCCTTCAATTTAACAAAAAATTTAGTGTAGAAAGTTTAATGTTTAAAGACAAAGTCCCCCATTTTTCATTAATGTAAAATCCATCTTGAAGTGAACTTTGTCTCTGGTGCTCTAATAGAAAAGTGATTGATTTAATGGCTCATGTGTGAAATTAAATGAAAGAAAGCGCATTGTTGGAATGCATCACAATGTTGATTAACTAAATAAATAGCGAGAGGCAAATGTTAAAATCTTGATATCTGCCTCCGCAAGGGAATTCTGCAGAATGGTGTTTTGTGCTTTTTTTTGTGTGTGGTGTTGCATCACTATAGTTTTTCTGCTGAGACGGGGTTTGGCATGGCCATTGAAAGCAATATGAACTTAAATAATGCATGCTGTTGTTTAAAGCCATGCAGTTGCACAGGTTAGTCTCCTGTTACACCTGTCTAAGAAAAGAACAACTCACCCTCCCAACGTTTCCCTCTCCCTCACACACAAACACACAGGATTCTTTAATGTTTTGCGTCACATTTTGCATTGGTGCATGCACAAGCCTTAAATATGCAATACCATCACAGTAACCCATCCGTGGCAACTGTTTGTATTACAAAATCATTTATTTTGCAAGCAAACTGTCATAGCTTTGTTTAAATCAAAGTCAAATACATCAAAATGTCCAACTTGTTTGGTAAAACAAAATAATTAAACATCTTAGAAATAATTACAACATGACAGAAACAAGAACAACAACAACAAAAATAGAAAACAAAACAAAAAAGTGTCATTTTTTTGTTTGTAAACACTAGGTTTGTGTCTATACAGGAAAGGGCTTTAAAAATACAAAATAACATATGCATAGACAAATACATCTAAATGTCAAACTTTGTTAAAACAAAATAATTAAACAGAAACCATTACAACATGACAGAAACGAGAACAACAACAAAAATACTAAACAAAACAAACATCAAAAGGTCCAACTTGTAATATAAAGGCTGCTTTTACACAGAGAAAACAATTAGCATGATTTTGGAAATTTGGTGAGAACCAACAGATTTTCCACCCACAATCTCATTTCAAGGACAGATAGAGAATGCTTTCCATCTGTCAGAGCTTTATGTTCACCACCGAGGGCTCCAAACAATATTGCTATTTTGAAAACAAGGCGAGAGTGCAAACAATTGTTATCGCGATGCTTTTAGTGTGGGTGTCATCAATATATACAAACGCAGTCACAGAGTTTGTCTTTCACATCCTGTTCCTGTGTTCAGTGGCATCGTCTCAGAGAGCTCATGAAGCTTTAGCACTATAGGGGCCTGCACTAAGAAAGAGGCTCCTCTCTTAAATGTCTTCTACACAAATGGTTCCCCCAGAGAGCAATACATTTTAGTACAGCTATTTTAATCCTTCTTACAGACAGGAAATGGAATAATAACAGGAAAACCGGAAGAATCACAAGACACACTGCAATCTGCACACTTAGATTGAGAGATTCCATGGAAATGTGTCTCTCCAAGGGCTCATATTTTATTTCCACTTGGCCAATGTGTGTTTTGTAGGACTCAACACGGCACCTGCTCAGTAATGTGCATATAAAAAAAGACAAGAATCAACTGCTACTGTAAACACGATGCAAAGCAGCATGTCAGGTCTCTTGAAATGAAATAACACATTAATGTACAGCTCTCTGACTGCAAATAATAAATGGCATAGTTGACTTTTGAGATGTTTTGAATGATATACAATTTATTGTGACAAAGCTTAAGCCTACGTCAGTTAACTAGCTGTTAAATTAAATTAAATGATATAACCAAACAACACAAAAATGTTAAGTCCTTTTTTATTTATTGTTCCTATACAGAAATTATTTTAAAAAAAATTACAAAATAACATATTCATATTCAAATACATCTAAATGTCCAAGTTGTTTGGTAAAACAAAATAATTAAACATCTTACAAAATAATAAAATAAAACAAATAACACCATAAAAATATCATGTAAATAAATAAATACATACATAAATAAAGATTCCAAACAGTGTGTCATGCTGACGTCAGTAATTAAAAGTAATAATTACAATTAAGTGTCAGAGGACAGGACAGAGGCACAAAGCCATAAGCTATGCAAGCACATAAAAACAGATCATGTCCAGACAGCATCACACCACCCAGTCACAGTTTATTTTACTACATGTAATATTAGGATTTTATTTTTACCACTGTATATACTGAGAACATACAAACACACAAACATCAGTAGATAACTTGCTCGAGACCAAAACAAGAACATTGTGCCAAGCAGGGTCATTTTGATTACTTGTACAGAGATTTTCACCATAACGATCATCTCAAAGCAGTTTTACAAATAGTGCCTTGCAATCCAACAAAGATTAAACAGCAGAAACACCAATAAAAGCTTGTGCCTTTGCTAATACACAAATATACAAGAACATTATCTGTAATCTTAAAGCTGCTTGAGCATTAACTGGATAGTTTGACATTAAAGGGATAGTTCACCCAAAAATGAAAATTCTGTCATCCTTTACTCACTCTTCCAAACCCGTATGAGTTACTTTCTTCAGCTGAACACAAAAGAAGATATTCTGAATAATGTGGATAACCGATCCGTTTCTGGTCCCCATTGACTTCCATAGTATTTTCTGTCCATACTACAGAAGTCAGTGGGGACCAGAAACTGTTTGGTTAGCCACATTCTTCAAAATCTGTTCTCGGTACAACTTCAGGGTGAGTAGATGATGACAGAGTTGTCATTTAACTGTGGTTGCTGATGGGGGAGTTCCATCTCTTTGCTGCGCTGCTGGTAGGAGTGCAAACCAAGTAAACGCAGGTGAAAGTCTGCTACGATGGAAAAATCTGGTGGAAGTCTTTGCATTACCCATCAAAGACCAGTTTAGGAGTTTGGGGCTTTCCTCTGTGGTATAGTTTTGAGGATTTTGCAACAAGACAACAGTTCATGTTTAGTAATTCTAACAGGTGACTCAGCAGCATATGGCCTGTGGTCTAAAAGTTCAACATTCAAATCCCTAAGAATTTTACAGCAAAATTGAGGTTGAAACTTGAACAGCATTCTTATCAGATTTTAGCTGTGATTTATTGTTAGGGTTGGGATAGGAGACAGTTAAGAAGCTTTGGTCTAGGACCAACAAAAAAAAAAGATGTTAGTCCAGGAACATCTTACTTGGCAAAATCATGGTAACTCTTGGATATGAAGTGATTCACTTTGTTTGCTCGTGTTGACAAATAGCCCGAAAAATCCAGCTAAGCAGATCGGAGGATGAGAACTTAGCGCAGCAGCTCATCGATGTCAGTCATCAAAAGCAATGTTTCCTGAAACTGAGTGGGAAGTAATGCACGCCTCTTTAATTTGCACTTTTGTACTAACTTCATTTTTTCACAAGAATGTACATATGCAGTTACAGTACAGGTGCATCTCAATAAATTAGAATGTCGTGGAAAAGTTCATTTATTTCAGTAATTCAACTCAAATTGTGAAACTCGTGTATTAAATAAATTCAATGCACACAGACTGAAGTAGTTTAAGTCTTTGGTTCTTTTAATTGTGATGATTTAGGCTCACATTTAACAAAAACCCACCAATTCACTATCTCAACAAATTAGAATACTCCATAAGACCAATAAAAAAAAAAAACATTTTTAGTGAATTGTTGGCCTTCTGGAAAGTATGTTCATTTACTGTATATGTACTCAATACTTGGTAGGGGCTCCTTTTGCTTTAATTACTGCCTCAATTCGGCGTGGCATGGAGGTGATCAGTTTGTGGCACTGCTGAGGTGGTATGGAAGCCCAGGTTTCTTTGACAGTGGCCTTCAGCTCATCTGCATTGTTTGGTCTTTTGTTTCTCATCTTCCTCTTGACAATACCCCATAGATTCTCTATGGGGTTCAGGTCTGGTGAGTTTGATGGCCAATCAAGCACAGTAACACCATGGTCACTGAACCAGCTTTTGGTACCTTTGGCAGTGTGGGCAGGTGCCAAGTCCTGCTGGAAAATGAAATCAGCATCTCCATAAAGCTTGTCAGCAGAAGGAAGCATGAAGTGCTCCAAAATTTCTTGGTAAACAGCAGTGACGTTGGTTTTCAAAAAACACAATGGACCAACACCAGCAGATGACATTGCACCCCAAATCATCACAGACTGGAAACTTAACACTGAACTTCATGCAACTTGGGCTATGAGCTTCTCCACCCTTCCTCCAGACTCTAGGACCTTGGTTTCCAAATGAAATACAAAACTTGCTCTCATCTGAAAAGAGGACTTTGGACTACTGGGCAACAGTCCAGTTCTTCTTCTCCTTAGCCCAGGTAAGACGCCTCTGACGTTGTCTGTGGTTTAGGAGTGGCTTAACAAGAGGAATACGACAACTGTAGCCAAATTCCTTGACACGTCTGTGTGTGGTGGCTCTTGACCCCAGCCTCAGTCCATTCCTTGTGAAGTTCACCCAAATTCTTGAATCGATTTTGCTTGACAATCCTCATAAGGCTGTGGTTCTCTCGGTTGGTTGTGCATCTTTTTCTTCCACACTTTTTCCTTCCACTCAACTTTCTGTTAACATGCTTTGATACAGCACTCTGTGAACAGCCAGCTTCTTTGGCAATGAATGTTTGTGGCTTACCCTCCTTGAGAAGGGTGTCAATGATTGTCTTCTGGACAACTGTCAGATCAGCAGTCTTCCCCATGATTGTGTAGCCTAGTGAACCAAACTGAGAGACCATTTTGAAGGCTCAGGAAACCTTTGCAGGTGTTTTGAGTTGATTAGCTGATTGGCATGTCACCATATTCTAATTTGTTGAGATAGTGAATTGGTAGGTTTTTGTTAAATGTGAGCCTAAATCATCACAATTAAAAGAACCAAAGACTTAAACTACTTCAGTCTGTGTGCATTGAATTTATTTAATACACAAGTTTCACAATTTGAGTTGAATTACTGAAATAAATGAACTTTTCCACGACATTCTAATTTATTGAGATGCACCTGTATGTGTAAACTTAATACACATTCATGGTCTCATTGTAAAGTCAAGTCAAATAAAATAAAATAAAATAAAACAAAACAAACTAAAATCAAATAAAACAAATCAAAATAAAATAAAGTAAAACAAAGTAAAATTAAATAAAATACAGCAACATAAAATTAAGTAAAAAAGTAAAGTAAAATAAAATAAAGTAAAAAAAGAGCTCACTGTCATCGAGAGTAACTCTTTGTGAAATTGAGTGGGAAGTAATGTACACCCCTTAAATTCTTTTGTACTGACTCCCTTTTCCAGTTTCACAAGAATGTATGCAGGGAATGAAGTGAAATATACAGTAAGTTATCAAAATACCAGCAATCCTGGGGTTTTTAATTAGTACTTTTAACATTTTTATTTTGATTCATTGTCTTTTTACACTTAAAAAGTTAGGGGGTACCAACTTGGAGGTACTTGGGTTATATATATCACCTTATGCCTTATCAGTAGACGTTCACTTGACATTAAAACACTTTCTAGTGTTCCAGCTCTATATCCATTTCTTTACTGAACTGAAAAACGACTTTAACCACAATCATTTTTTATAGGTTTTACCCCCTGGAAAATAATATAGAGCTGGAATAGAAAGAATGTCGAGTGAACTTTTACTGATGGTATACAACCGGAAAAGTTGGGATGCACTATAAATACATTCAGAAATTTCAATAATATGTGGCTGGTGGCAAAGAAAGCAACATCTCTATTAAATCCTCCTGCTGCATTGTTCAGAAAAGTTTCCATCACTGTAGAGAGACAGAGGGGGACTGTTTAAAGTAAATCGCCATCACTTCCTTCCTGTTTCCTTTCATTCAGATTTCCTGTGAACTTTGTAGACAAATAAGTCATGATTTGATTCACAGGGTCCCAACACAGTGTTCACCGCTTCCTACATACTGAGTGGAGGATATCTACTGAAGTCTCTTATGCTGACCAAGGTTGCATTTATTGGTTTAATTTTTTTTAAATATATTTTAATATTAAATTTGTATATATTTTAGAATGTAATTTATTTATGTGATGCAAAGCTGAATTTTTTGCATCATTACTCCAGTCTTCAGTGCCACATGATCCTTTAGAAATGATTCTAATATGCTGATTTACTGCTCAAGAAACATTTTTATTTATTTTTTAATGAAAAATTGTGCTGCTCAATAGTTTTTGTGGATTTTTCTTTGATGAATAAGAAAAGTTTAAAAGAACAGTATTTATTTGGAATAAAAATCTTTTGTAACATTGCGTTTTTCTTTACTCTCATTTTCGATCAATTTAAAGCATCTTTGGAGTATCTGAATAACAGTAAAAATATAACATGTGTAATGTTTGTTTATAATATGTATTTAAACCAGTGTTATTTAAGTATCACTGAGATACTATTTTTTTTACTTTTTGTTTTTGTTTTTTTTAATCAATATTTTGGATTAGTTTAAAAGTAAGATGTAGTTTAGATTAAATTACATTTTAAAATACTCATAATCAGACTACAGTTACTTTTTATTGATTACATAATTACATATTATTTACACAATAGCAATAAATTATCCATAATTTATTGATTTTCCCTAATTCCTCTTTTTCATCTTTTAAATGTTCCTTTCTAAAATAGCCTACTGCTTATACATTCAGAATGTCTTCTAGTTTTGTGGACATTCACACAAAGAATGCACAATTTTAAAATGCAAAAATTCATATTATTTCTTATTTACATGTAATGTATTCGTAAACTTTTTGGTCATCTGCATCTTTCACCTAAGTAAGTGTTTTATTTTGATTGATGCTATTTTCAAATTATTTATTTTAATTTTACATTTTTATGATTTAATTAATTATTAGCTGTTATTAAACTCACAACCCCCCTGTAGTTCATTTACAACCCCCAGTTTGGGAAACCTTGATAATGCAATGTAATGTTATTAATTTACAACGAATGGAATTATTCTTTGTATTTTTATATCAACGTGGTACAAGTTTATCATATTTAAATCAATGTGATAAACGACTTAGGTTAAACGTAATCTAAAAGTAATCAAAAAGTAGTCTGATTACAAATATGTAATGTAATGGATTACATAACTAACTACAATTTTTGTAATTTGGAATTAGTAACAGACTACAATTTCTAAGTAATCTACCCAGTTCTGTATAAATATACAGGTAGGAATCTTACTTCTTAAATCAAATCCTTGACTTCACATGGTTCTCTTTGGAATGTAGTCGTTGTCATTTTTTGTGTACATACAGTGCCGTGAAAAGGTTTTTGCCCCCTTCCTGTTTTTAAAATGTTTTGCTTATTTGTCACACTTGAATGATTCAGATCATCAAACTAATTTTAATATTACACAGACAGTAAAAACCAGAGTAAATACAAAATGCAGTTTTGAAATAATGAATTCATTTATTAAGGGAAAAAAGCGGTCCAAACCTGCCTGGCCCTATGTGAAAAAGTAATTGCCCCCTAAATCTAATAACTAGTTGTGCCACCCTTTGCAACAACAACTGCAATCAAGCGTTTGTGATAACTGGCAAAGAGTCTTTCACATAGCCGTGGAGGAATTTTGGCCCACTCTTCTTTGCAGAATTGTTTTAATTCAGCCACATTAGAGGGTTTTCGAGCATGAATGTCCTGCTGCATAATCCAAGTGCGCTTGAGCTTGAGGTCACAAAATGATGGCCGGACATTCTCCTTCAGGATTTTCTGATAGAGTGCAGAATTCATGGTTCCATCAATTATGGCAAGTCATCCAGGTCCTGAAGCTGCAAAGCAGCCCCAGACCATCACACTACCACCACCATGTTTGACTGTTGGTATGATGTTCTTTTTATGAAATGCTGTGTTGGTTTTATGTCAGATGTAACGGGTTGTCTCATCAGTCCACAGAATATTTGCCCAGAAGTCTTGGGGATAATCAAGATATTTCTTTAGATTGCGGCATGATGTGTTGCTCTTTAAGCATGCTTCACTTTGTCAGACAGGTTCTATTTCAGTGATTTCTTGATTCAACAGGTCTGGCAGTAATTAGGCCTGGGTTTGGCTTGTGAAAATTAACTCAGATTTCTAACATAATGTGGTTAATCACAATTCTTTCATGATTTAACAGGAGGGGGCAATTCATTTTTCACGTAGGGCCAGGTAGGTTTGGACAGCTTTTTTCACTTAATAAATGAAAAAATCATTTAAAAACTGCATTTTGAATTAACTTGAATTATCTTTGTGTAATATTAAAATTAAAATATTAAAAAGATGATCTGAATCTTTTAAGTGAGACAAATATGCCCAAAAAAAAAACAGGAAGGGGCAAAAACCTTTTCACGACACTGTATGTTACAAAATTAAAAAACACAAGACATTTAGCAAGAATATAGAGCAGGCAAAGCCACCAGCGTCACTGTCACTTATCTGATGTTTCAAACTTGACATAAACAAACTCTAATTCATTCTGCATGACAATTTTGATCCTTGGCTGTTTTGCTAAACTGCCTCAAGTCAGTTTGCAACCGGTTTGTCCTCTTATATAATGCCAGCACGCCTGTGCCCTCTGCTGCATGGAAACACAGTCAGAACACAGTGTGATATCACTGTTATGTAGTATTTCAGGTAAGACTTGTGACTAGACTGCAGCTCTTGTGCCAAAAGTTCAATCGTGCACAACAACAACATATGTGCTTTTACTGTACAGTAAATGGGCAGATCATTACATATTATAGTGGACTTTGAATCGAAAGAAGTGTCTTAATCAGGCCTGGAGAAAGGTAGTGACATGGTCTGAACTCTCCGTCTGACATGTGCTTGTGAAGTCTCATGCAGCGCCAGAGGAATTCACATCATACTTGTTAAGCTTCACATTCCAGTGAAGTTCAAGAAGATTTTCATCATACAGAAAATACCAGTTTGAACAAAACCAGAGTCGCTTTTTATCTTCCATGGAATGCAGTTTAGTTGTATGCTATATAAATGCTCATCAAAACTTTATTTTATTAAAAACAGTTATTTTAAATTGTAATAATATTTCATTCATATATTTTCATAGTATTCTTCAATCTTCAAACAACCATTTAAGAGCATAATTTATACATTTGTTTCTTCCCTTCAGTCTTTTCTAAAGCCTGAGGTTGATTTTCTCTTGTACTCAACTTTTCAGCAACATTTTTGAATTTCCCTGCAGATTCTGTGATCACCTGTTGTGCAATGATTTTGTGGCATGCATGATTCTCTCTGATTATTGTCCTGAGAACGTTACATCATACTCGCAACTGGTTGATATAATCCAGACACACAATAAGCATTTTATCCTGCAGGTCTGATGCCAGGGACAATGAACACTAAATGATCACACAACAGTATTTCATTTCTCAACCAAGGGAAGTCATTAGTTCTGTTCAAAATAATAGATGATTATGCCGCCTTCTATGACACATCTTTGTGGCCAAATTCTAATGAAGATTCAGATTCAATTAGGAAACTGCTTTTTTAAGTATAGCTCTATATAAGCAGCTCACTAGGTTTTGAAACATAGCTATTGTGTCAGAGGATGTGAAGCAATAATATATCTCCTAATGCACAGAAAACATACACTGCTGTTCAAAAGTTTGGAATCAGTAAGATTTCTAATGTTTTTTAAAGAACTCTGTTATGCTCATCAAGGCTGCATTTATTTGAACAAAAATACAGAAAAAACAGTAAAACTGTGAAATATTATTACAAGTTAAAATAATGGTTTTGTATTTTAATATACTTAAAAATATTATTTCTGTTTTGCAAAGCTGAGGGTCAGTAAGATTTATTTATTTGTTTGTTTATATATTTATTTGAAAGAAATAGGTAATTTATACTGCAAGGATGAATGAAATTTAATTAAAAAGTGGCAGTAAAACGTGACACAAAACATTTATACTTTAACAAAAGATTTCTATTTCAAATAAATGCTATTATATTCTAATATAATATAATATAATTATAACTTAAATTACAAAAACGTTTAAAATATATTAAAATAGAAAAGCTTTTCTTTGGGTTTTAAAAGCATTACACAAAATTACAGTACAGTATAATTAACAGAATACTGAAAAATAAAAACATAATCAATTTTATTATTTTATATTATAATATGATAGATTATTAAAATATATATTTTTTATTTTTTATTTTATTTTAATAATGTCACAACATTACTCAAAGAGTCCTAAAAATGTACTTTGAATGTAGAAACTATATTTAAAAATGTATTAAAATAGATTTTTTTAAATGTAAATAATATTTAACTATATTATTTTTTACTTTATTTTTGATTAAATAAATGCAGCCTTGTTGACCATAGGAGACGTCTTTCAAAAACATTTTAAAAATCCTACCGACCACAAAGTTTGACATTTAAAATATAAGTTGTTCAAGCCCTTTTATTGCTCTCACAAGTTCCTAGAATGGAAATAACTGAATGGAAAAATATTAGCATAGCTGGATTCTTTTTTTTTTTTTTTTTTTGCAGCCCCAAGTGATAGTACAGCTGGACAGTTTGATTTACTAAGAGGTTTGCCATTTGTGTTAAGCTTATAAAAGTAAAAAAATGAAAAACGAAAACAATTCGCCACATTCTGTCCCTAGTCTAATGTGGACACAGTGTGCAGCCTCCTGGGAAGCTCTGAAAGCAGGCAAAGTATTGGACTGTCAGCATGGAAAGATCCATTACAAAGTCTGTCCATTCACTTAAAGAAGGCCGTTTAACAGTTTTAGCCTACTGCGAGTCGCTTGAAATAGGACACAGCAACAGTGCCCACATCCCCTGCACACCCTCAACGCAAACGTGCTAAACCAAAACATACATTCAGTAAACAAGAGAACACGGGCTAAAAATAGAGCCGAGGCTTTCAGCTGTGGCCACTGACTTCAAGGAAAAATGTTTTGGGACGGGGAGAACAGCTGGCGTCACTTTCTCCAGCTTTGTTTCTTGCTCTCTAATAGAGAACGGAGGGAAAGGGACGAGTCGGTCCCCAAGCTGGATTCAACATGCTGACTGAGACTCATTAGTATCCATGCAGGTCATTGGCTCGAACGCGGCTCGTAGGCCTGCTATGACAGATGCACAATGTTCTGATTTATAGCCAAGATGAGAGTTAGGGAATAAGGGATGGAGGAAGACACAAAGGGAGGAGGAGTTGAAGGGAGTATGGAAGCTTTGGGAGAGGGACTGATGCAAAACAGGAACCACAGAACAAGCACAGGAAATGAAGGAGATAAACAGGTGTGATAGAGGACAGCGTAGGCGCCAAGGCATGCAGCTATTTCAGCTCTCCGGTCCCATATTCTGTCTTCTGTAATGCATATTTCTATCTTATGATCACAAAAATTGTAACACGGTGCAGGTAAATATTATATGGTTTATTTATTTGGTAAGAACACTATAGTTAAAAGGTTTGGGGTCAGAAAGAGTTTTTAATGTATTTTAAAGACGTCTCTTCTGCTCACCAAGGCTTCATTTGATTAATTAATAAATAATAATAAATAAAACACAGTAAAATAAATAAAATTGTAAAATATTATTAGAATTACAATAACAATTTTCTATTTTAATATATTTTAAAATGTAATTTACTATTAATAATAATAATAATAATAATAATTAAAATGGTTGTGCTCCTTTGTAGGTTGTGGAAAAATATTTATTTTAAATATTTAATATTTTTAATAATTTTCAGGTCTCTTTGATGAATAAAAAGTTTAAAAAGTTTTTTGTAACAATGTACAAAGCATTTTGTCAATTTCGGTTTTATGCATCTTTGCTGAATAAAAGTATTAATTGAAAAAAAATTATTTAATCTTATTTAATCTTACTTATATTATTGTAAGTAATATATTATTTTTATATAACCGTTAAATATTGTTATTTAACGCTGTCTCACATACTGTAGTTTAATGTTTCTTACTCCACAGTCAATTTATTCAATTTATTCTACATAACGAAATATTTTAAACTCAAACCAATATTTCCACTTATGTCCACTTATCTATTACTTTGGTAGGTAGCTGTGAAATAAATATGATGACATCGATTCAGATGATCATTATCATAAAATAAAAGTGATAATAATCAGCTGACTGTACATTTTTGTTTACTTAATTCAGTTTTGCAAACTTCAAAATCAAAGTCATTATTCAGTTAAAACAATTCAAGATTATACATTCAAGCAAATACAAATCAGACAATTATTGTTAATTAAAAGTTTTTCACTTCTCTGTAAAAGTATCAGGAAACCTTAACACCTTAAAATTACACCAACACGTGGCTTGCAACATTTCTCTTTACAAGCTGTACAAGCTTTCAGCAACTTTATAACGGTCTGTAATCCTTCCTCTTTTTCTTACAAGCCCCAGTTTTGTACCTCCAGCAGTCTGAAACGCTCAGGCCACTGCACAGTGTAAACAGGAAGTGGATGTGGCGGTCTGAGGTCTCTGGGGACGACTGGAGGGTGAGCGGAAATCAAGACCGGCAACAGCAGAGGGGAAATTAGCGGACAGCTAACAGCTAGTCAAAAAACAACTTCAGTCCATCTGATGAATGACTTGAGCGCTGGAGGAATGTCTGTGAAACAATGGCTTTGAAAGGTGATTTAGCACTGAAACAAAGGGATTTTTCCCCGTGATTTTCCTTTGGCAGGGAGAAAAGTGGCCGAGAGCTGCTGCTGGATCAAACTAGCTAGTTAATGAGGTCATTTCAGTTTTTGTGTACAATATCAGTGTTAACTAGATTATTATATTAGATGATGTGGTGTTTGCTCCTGCAAAACTTGCTGCCATGATTGCTAAAGTGTCGTAGGTGACTGACAGGAAAACAAACCACACAATTTGATGCATCATTAATGTCTGCAGCACAGATGGTGCAGGATGAGTTACGTTCCTTATGTTTTCACTGCTTCATGTTATCAAGCTTCATGTCTGCCATTTTGTATCAACTCAGAAGACAAACCACACCGCAGGGCTTGAATGCACCTTTTACATATTGTTAGGTGTGACTCACTTCTATTATTTTATGTTGTTCACATACATGCTATTATTTTGAAGTCACACCCGTAATGTTGCAAATAAGTTTGCTTTTTTACCAGTGTGACAGGCTCAGACTGTCTCTGCTGTCAGGGAACTGACATATTCACACCCATCTCACAGACACGGCCTCAATTATAGTCAAGTACACACGACTTCCCTCTGCAAAACACTTCTCTCTTCTCCAGTCAGATTAGAGTGTGAAGTTTCTACTACTTAAAGGTATAGTGCACCCAAAAATAACTTGTAGACGTGTGCTGCTCGAGCCATAAACTGTTTCAGACGGTTCAATCCGATTTGGTGAACTGGTTCAACTAGTTCACCAAAAAGAACCGGTTCAAAAGAATGATTCGTTCGTGAACCGGACATCACTCTAGACCGTTTGCCTCAGGTAATAATGTTGTAAATAATGTTCAGTTTTATGCACAGACTGATTGTTTCGCTTCATAAGACCTCAATATATCATCAGGAGCCATGGATATTAATTTTGTGTTTCTTGATATGCTTTTTTAATTCTTAAAAATGGCCGCTGACTCACATTTTATCACCAAGGACCACAGTTTAAGCTAAAAATCTTCTTTATGGTTCAGTCTCCTACATCTTGGATCGCCTGAGGGCAAATAATAGCAAATTAAAGTAGTAAAGGTAATAACCTTCCAAAAAACCCATTCAAAGCACAAGGTGAAAATGTTAAAGTAAATACGTTTTTTTCCTTTATGCCAGCTGCAACTCCTGGAGCAAAAAACACAAACAATTCCTATAAGACAAAACTCACAAGAGGGTAAAGTTAGTTATTGTTATGGCATGAATATAACGGCCTTATGGCCAGAGGAAGCCAAAGTGGGAAATGCCCTCGATCTGCCAACATTTCAAAACAATAACAACTAAATCTGACTGAATGTAGCCTTCAAAATGTCCTGCTGGTTTCCACACAAACATAAGCCAGTATCTTTCTCCAAACACTCAATATGTAGTTTACGTAATACTAGTTAAGATGTGTAGCAGTTGATTTCGGGAATGCATGACAGTCTTCATGGAAACAGTCGGCAGAGCTGTTTCTGCCCCATCGGAGCGATATAGAGTTACGCCTCCAATAAATACGAGAAGCCACTGTAACAAATTGGGTTCAACTGTCCCTGGCAGTCACTACTGGTGCAAGTCCAGACTTGTCATGTGAACACAAACCTTTGTTTCACACTACAGCCAAAAAAGAGTGCTGATGATGTCACTAAGATAGACATGAGAGTTTTATTATTGTGTGAATGTGTCACACACACTTTCAGTCTTTGCAGAACTACAGTTAAAACTCCCAGAATATGGACATGGACGTTGACAGTAACTGAAACACACAGAGACAGCTGCACGCTGAAAAGAAATCCCTTGACACCTGCTACAAGTGATCAATTCCTCAAATGATCTCACAAACAATATTCTGCTTTAGGTTCGACCCTGAGAAAGGCTGCAAGACTTGTATTTGAGGTTTTGAATTGAGTTTAGTCCCAATTCCCAAATCCAAGTGTGTAATTATGTAACACTTCTATTTGGAATTCCAGTTTTTAAAGGAATAGTTCGCCCAAAAATCCTATAATTATTTACTCACCTTCATTTTGTCCATGAAACACAAAATGACATTAAAGGGATAGTTCACCCAAAAATGAAAATTCTGTCATCATTTACTCACCCTTAAGTAGTTTCAAACCTGTATGAATTTCTTTGTTCTGCCGAACACAAAGGAAGATATTTTGAAGAAAGTTTGTAACCAGGCTGTTTTGGGGCACCATTGACTTCCATAGTAGAAAAAAAAATACTATGGAAGTCAATGGTGCCCCAGAACTACTCTGTTTCCCACATTCTTCAGAATATCTTCCTTTGTGTTCAGCAGAACAAAGACATTCATACAGGTTTGGAACTACTTGATGGTGAGTAAATGATGACAGAATTTTCATTTTTGGGTGAACTATCCCTTTAAGCTAAGGAGTTAATGAGAGGATTTTCATTTTGGGCTGAAACTATTTCTTTAAGAGATGAGAATGATACAAAGCTGTAACTGAGGCACTACCCTGAGCTACAAAAGCTAAAAGGTACATTGATGTACCTTTATTGACCCCTAAATGGTACATATTAGTACCTTAAAGGCACATAGTAGTCCTTTAAAAGTACATTTTTCTACCTAAATTGTACATGTTAGTAATTTTAATACCGCCTCAATGACAGACTTGCCCATTTTCTTCTCAGAGTGTACTTGGTTTTAAAAGTGGTTTAAAAAGCTGACACAGTTGTAAAACAATACAACTAGGAGGGAGAATAAAAACTAAGAGTAACCGGCAAGACTCAGATGAAATCTGTCGGAGTTTCATAACGCTGCTTGCCTGGACTCCTCACTGAGCGACCATCTGTAACATTACCACAGTGCTTCAGAGCAACTTGGCTGCATTTTGATTCACTCACACAACCACGTGCAGAACAACACGAGGTCGAGATCTCTGTGGGGAACAAACTGTAAAACTGCCATCTTCTTCAGCAAAGCCAAGATCATGAGTGTCAGTAATAGTAAAGCTGACTCAGCGAACATCAGAAGAAAATGTGCTTCACCTACAGGGAGTTTCACAGCCTTTGTACATTGTGATTTTCCTGTGTATTGATGATTCTCAGAGCTGCAAATTTCATCTGACCTTGAGTACAACACAAATTGAAACAAACAGAAAGAGTCAAGGCAGTTTTGTAGCATCTAAGTCATAAAATAAAATAAAAATGGTATTAATTTATATTAATGTATATATTAATCTAATATAATATTTATTAATATTTACTATATTAATATATTTAACATTAAAAGTGGGTAGAAAAATGATATACTGTTAACTTAACACAAAGTAATTGTTTTATTAATTTGCTTTGGCTTCAGTATAGTGACACTAGGATATTCTTTATCCTATTATATTGATTAACTTATACAATACTAGTAAAATTACATTCGTATCAACCTGGTGGCACTCATAAACATGATAGCTGATGCTGCAAAACAACAGAAGCTTAGTTTCATAAAGCCACCAAAACTGGGCCAATCCTGAAACTGGCCTTCAGTGAAAACCCTTGAGGTATCTATTCCCAGCCTGAAAAAGCCTAAACAAATTGTGTTTGACCCACTTTATAGGGTTAATATTTTTTTAACAATCAGCTTGCCAGCACAAAATCTCTTTGATACACGTCCTAATCACATTTAACCTCTTTTATTTGGATATGAAGAGAATAGTTCATGTTCTCAGCCAGCTTTAAAAACACATAACTGGATGATGTAACCCATTAGAAGTGGAAAATTGCTATAAAATATTTCACGTCTGTCTGACACAAAGCTGGCTCTCATCTACTTGCAGTGTTTGTGCACCAGGTTCTTGCTCTTAAGCCCATGTCTAAATAAATACATCATCACTGAGCACTGTCTGCTTCTAGAAAGCACCTACTTTATTCACTACAATTATGAAACTGGGACAGGTCTGTACTAATATCACTAGAGCTGCTTTGTCAACACCTTATGCACAAGCAATGGAGTAATTATGGACTTATATTACAAAACCAAAAGCTTCATTACAGAAAGGTCACAAGCTCATAAAGTAATATGAAATGTGCCCAATAAACATGGAAATGCTATGGTACAATGTCCCAATTAAAGGACCATGACATTTTCTAGTAAGTGCTAGCAAATGAGAATAGCACACCTCTATGTTCAAGGATTTTATGGAAAGCTGCAGCGTCTGACTTAAGAAATCATTGCTTAATTTCGAGGAATTACAAGGTTGCACAATTATACAAGATGCAGCCTCTCAGAATTTGAACTGAATGACCGACAAAAACAAAACAAACAGAAAAGGTCCTCGCGCACACACACACATACGCAAACACAATCAAAAGCATTTCTCTCAATAGGCTTTGAATGCTTTCTTGTCTGCTGTCATACACAAGGCTGGAGATTTTCTTGGTAATGCACTAGGTAATTATTAGGCTTTCTAAGGCAATCGCTGTTATTTTTACTCATACCTTTGCTCAAACCCCAAACCCCAAATATGCAACTGCATATTTCACATAACTCATCCTGCAGCATTTCTGTTAAGCACATGAATGAGAATCATATGAGGAGGAGAGCATTAGAAGAAATTTTTTGCCTGATGACAGAGTGAGTCATTAGCTAGAATTTTCTGCATTCACATTCAACCTCACATTCCCAACCAACTCGTTTTACCGCTTTGAACTATAGGTAAATCTAAATGTTAAACATTCTTTAACCCATGCAACATTAACCTGTTAAAAATGGGAACTCTATGGTGTAATAGTACCGCTGGCCAACAAACAAATAATGAATAAAACACAATACCCATAAAAACAAATAAAGGCAATTTTGAGGTGATTCCGTTATGACAAAGCCAGTGGCAATGATAAGCCTTTAAAACGCTCCACTATAAGCACAAACATTGCTTGTGTTCTAGTGTGCAGAACTGTAAAATTGTAGAATTTATGTGTACCTGACGCAATAACATGTAACAAAAGCACATTAAATGGAAAAACTAGAAAAGGAAAATGAGGATGTAAAAGTAATCCTCCATTATAATCCGTCCATCTTTCTGCAACACAAGTGGTATGTTACACAGTGTTTTTAGAGAATATTTAAAGGTCAAAATAAAATCACTCTCAATTCAAGATCACTTGTGTTCCCTGATCAGTGGACTGTATCATAGGAAATCATGGTGAAAATAAAATTAAATGAAATTTCCTACATAACAGTTCTAGTTTTATGTTTCTTATATCACTCTGCCATCTATCTTTTTTTCTCACATTATGTCCATTAAGTACTTATTACCCTGTCAGGATTCATTTTATGATAATGACAAACTGACTTTAATGGAACCAGAGCTGGTCAGTCTTGTAGGTTAGTTGGTTTTAGAACGGTTTTGGGAACTTTTCAGCTAGTTAGGCTGGGAATATGGAATATTCTCAAACTAGCTAAAGCCAGTAACTGTTTTATTATTATTATCATCATTATTAGAGTTATCTCTTACAAATTTAATTGATATACCAAAAAAAAAAAACATTGTTGACTGGACCTAGCTGCTTTAATCTGGTTTAACCATTCTCCTGGCGTTTATCTGGTCATCCAGCTGGTCTCCCAACTCAAAACTGGAACAGAGCATTGGCAATGTCATTTTTTGCTGTCACACCAAGAAACCCTATTTTGATTTTTTTTTGGGGGGGAAACAGTTTGCGAGAGAGAAAAGAGGGTGGTGCTATGCTAATGCATCAACGCTTTCAAACCCACCCTTACCAAAACAGGACCGCTCACTGCCCTCTTCTGATGACAGATTCATTCAATAACGAGTGATTCTGACATATTTTGTAGGTAATTGGGCCTGGCTATTGTATTTTAGTTATTTTTATCAAGATTCTTCAGCCGAGCATGTTGCCTAAAGCTATATTCTGCAGTTACACAACCAACAATAAACAGAAGATACATAACATGACCTGCCCACAGACCCCCACTCACACAATCACTGTGACATAATTACAACACATTCACTTGATCCGAGCTCACATCCTAATTTCATCAGTGCTCATCAAGTTGTTTAGCAGCTAATGACCACATTCTCAACGGCTTTGAAGCCATGGCACAGGACATAGTTTAATTAACGCCTATAAAAGCTTGTATGGATGCCCATGACCTCCATTTTCGTATGGTACGCTCTCATTAGAGAGAGGGGTTATATAAACACATGGAGCTGATAATAGAGTGCACTTTTAAGTTTGGGAAATCATTAGAGAGCATCCAAAAATACTCTAGAGAGTGAGAGAGAAGATTACATTTTCATTTCTTTCCTTTTCTCAATCCAAACCTGTGAATTTAATAGTAAAGTGTCACTGCGCTTCATGACAAAGACGTATGCACTGATAAATACAACCTATTTCTATTTATTTATAGATTTGAGTCCCTGATGCTGCACACTATTTTTACACAGGTTGTACATCATCCCGGCTTCCATTAAAGGAGCAAACACGTGCGATGTAGTCACAACACAGCTGGGGATTTTACCCCATTTGGCAACACACCAAAATGAGAGACTAAATTAAGTTACACTTACTGCACCACTGAGGCCATCCATCCTCATTAGCATGGCATGAAACACCTTACTGTCATTGTTGGCTCCGCCCATCCATCTGTCGGCCTTGGGATTAACAAAGAAAGCTTGCAAGCCTTATTGTGACTAATTACAATGGTCAGAATAATAATTAAGTTTAAATTCAGTGATTTATTTTTAATGTAGAATATGCCTTACTGGAGGAATAATTGGAAAAAATAGACTAATGTCCAAGTCAGATTTCAAATCTCAAAATCAAATGAATGCATGATTTTTATATTTACTTTAAAATATTTTCTCTAGAATGAATTAATTAATAAATCTATCTCTTAAAAAAAAAAAAAAAAAAAAACCTCTTTGGCCAATTTAATCTTTTAGCCAATTTAAATATATATTATAAAACACTACTACTACTACTACTACTAATAATAATACAATTGTAATTTTAATCTCACAAAAAGAAGATGCCCAGGTCTGAAAAACAAATAATTTTGACATGATCTTCATCACAGTTCAACATATTTTCCCAGGACTATCTCTACCATTATGCCAAAAAAATTATATATAATAATAATAATTATGGTAATTTATGCTGATGATTTAATAAAAATTAAAACAAATCAAAATCATTAAAAAATTATTTTCATTTGGGATTTTATTTCATGTGCAGGAAATTTCCCCCAATTAAATAATTCAAAAATACACTCGTCAATGTCACAATATAGTTGTTGCCTCCAGACTACAATGTCTGTATGAAAAGCTCTGCTGAGAACCTGAAAGAAATAGACATCAAAGAGAAATATGTTTTCAGAGTGCCTCCAGGTATGATCTCTCAAATCTGAAGCAACCATCCTTTGCTGAACCGCCAGATACAGGAGGGTTGTGTGCAAAAGCAATATACTGTAGACAAATAAATTGTTGTGTCCAATAATGGATCCATTTTCTTCTTGATTGTGTTTAAAAACAGAGAATGAGTGCGCCATGTAAGCATGTCTAACCTTTGTTCATATGTTGAACGTTTCCAGGGATCAAATCACAGGTGCAAATAAGAGCTGGTGGCAATATTGAGTTTAAAATAAAACACAAATGTAACAACACAATTTGAAAATCTATTCTGAGCTAGACTGGAGGCGACTGATTATTTTCTGTGACGGAGTGTAATAAGATCAGACAGAGATGTCTGGAGAGGAACGGGCAGATGTTTAAGGTGGGGGTCAGGGACAGACAGCTTCTGTTGACTCACCATCAATGGTTGTTAAACCTTAACTGTTGTTTTTCCTGCTTAATATCCTCTCGTCTCGTCTCCTGAGAGCTTTAAATGCTCCCTGCAGGTTGTTGTCATATACTGTATCTGACAGCACAACAGTGACTAATTCAATCTTATTGTGTTCGGCTCCAACAAGCTGTTAAAATTCAATTTCCTCCCAGACATTTTGCTAATGACAAATGTGTCAAATGATTACTGTAACTTTGTCCAGTAAACATGTGGCGCTAACTGAGAAGGTAAGACTTAAAAAATAACAACAATGCTATGCTTAATTTTTGTATAGCTGATATTAAAAGAAAAGGATGGTTGGTAATTCCTACTATTGTTTCTATAGGTTCCACTAACATTTATTTTACATTTATTTTAGACCTTTTAAGGAAAAAATGTAATTGTATTGATGAATGAGGAAACATTTCACTAAAGTTCTGACTCATAAGAGTCAATTGTTCAGGAATCAGGTTGTACTGGATGCTTGATTCACAAAAAAGTACTGGTTCATAAATCACATTGCAATTCGAATCAAGTCACATTTATTTTTGTAGTGCTTTATATAATGCAGATTGTTAGCAGCGTCAAAATAAACATCAAATTCAGCAATTATGAAACAAATTAAAATTCATCTGTAAAGCAGCTCTACAGAAGACAATAGAGTCATTATTCAGTTCAGTTTAGTTCAACGCTGATTCAGTGTAGTTCAATAACAGTGTCAATGTTTTAAGTTCATCAGTTACAAAACTGTCAGCTACAAAGTACCTCTACAATGGACAATAGTGCCATTATCTAGTCAATTCAAGTCAAGTCAGTATTGATTCAATTCTGTTCAGTTCAATAACATAAGAATAATTTGATAGAATTGGACTAGTTGTGTTTTTTGTTTTTGATTCACCGCAAAGAACTGATTCATAAAAGTGATTAATTCTGTAATCAGACTAAACCCACTGTACGTTCTGCACTGTGAATTAAGTGTTGCAACGCCATAAAGTAAGCATCACAGGACACTGTGTCAAATTACTTTAGAAGCCTCAATAAGACAGAAAAATCAAGTGAATGGTTATGAAAACAAGAACATGTTCTGGAACAAACAGGTCAACTGAGGTCTAAAACAAAGTGAAAGGCAGCTAAGAGATTCACAAGCACATTTATCTATTCCTCTAATAGCACCTTTAGCTATTGAAAGACCACAATACACCTTTTTCTGTCCTTCCACGGAGTATAATCTACAATCACTCAGAAACAGCTGGGTAACTCGCCCATTTACACTGACACGCTCACAGTTCATAACCCGCTATCCCCCCACATTTGTTCAAAGATGCTGACCTTTAGCGTCTCTCAGGCCCGTACACCTTATCAAAAGCTACGTCACCGTAAATGGGAGAACGCAAAGACATGAAATGGCTTCTGAGGGAATATAAATTGCTGTCCTCGCCCAGTGTCTTCGTTTGATCTCAGCGTTCACAGCTATCAACTGATAAATGTCATCAGCAATGTGGTATTTGTGTCTCCCAGAGCAAATTTAGCTCATCAGCAGAGCTCAGTGCAGTTTCAGATTTATTAATGTCCCTGTCTGCAGGAAAACGCTGGATGACCCTACTGTTTGTGTTTCATAATCTAGTTTGTCATCTTTGTCTCTCCCATCTTCATTGTCTTTATCTTTCTGTCTGTAAGCTGGACCATTTTTTTGCCTTTAAGGGATAGTTCTCCCAAAAATCCACCCTCACACCGTTTTAACCCCAGTGACTTTCTTTCTGCAGATATAAATAATAAGATAAAAATGGTATTTTGACTGCATAGAAAAAAAACTACACTAAAGCATTTAATCAAATTATCTTTGTGTTCACAGAAGAAAGTACCATAACACAGGTTTGGAAATGATGACATAACTTTCATTTTTGGGGTTTTCAACTATCCCTTTTAAAGGTGAAGCTTAGTTTTATCATACTTTTTCTGTTATACAGAAACATGAAGCAATTTATAGGTAGATTTCCCTTCAAAAATGTGGCTTTGTGGCAAATACTGTGAACCAATGGCATGAGTCTGGTACAGGACTATTGATGGGGTGGGTTCAGGAAACATTCATTATTTTTGGTGCAGAAATGAAACACTTCACCTTTAAGGAAAACCTCACTGAAATGACTTAACCTTAATGTTAACTAGTCTGACTCACCCGCTAAACATTTTTCAACATACACCCATAATAATAACACAGTGTTCCTCACTATCTGACTTATCTTGTACATTGTTATCAGTGTCAAAGTTCAAGAAGGATGTGTGACAAACTGAAGTGTTATTATATCTGGAAAAGCATTGCGAAATACAATTTAGTTCCAAGTTCCAATTGATTGTCAGATCTTTACAATGACTAAATATGGCAGCATTATGATTTTAGATAATATATTCAGTCCAAGGTTACTGAAGCAGAACCATACAGTTTATGTGGTTTTAGGTTTAGAGGATTCATTTTATTAGAGTTCTGAAAGTGAACTTCCATGACCTACTTGTCCTTGAAGTTTGGAGGATTCATTATATACGGTATATATATATATAAGGACAAGTAGGTCATGAAAGTTCACTTTCAGATCTCTAATGCCCGTATAGCTTAAGTTCACTTCTAATATATCAACTGCAGTCAGTGTGGCTTAAGGATCATTGTGCAGACTTTATTAGTTGGAAGAAAGTTTTTGAAGGATGAAATAAATCGGCTTTAAAATTTCTGACAGCAGAATTACCATCACACCAGAAGATAACTGCTATCTGGTGCATCACACCAGACTTTATTAAGGAACATCTATACAGGTATGGGTGCTGAATAAAGACCCACAGAGAATAACCTGAGTGAACCTGCAGTCAGTACATGGAATACTGTGAAATAATAAAAAAAAATTAATGCAGCGAGGAAAACAAATGCTGGTTGTATGTTACTGTTTGACCTAGGCTTAAAGATGGTCATATTGGTCATATAAGAAAAAAACAAAACAAAAAAAAAAAAACAAGGGATGGAAATAAACAGACCACATGATAAATGCTTTGAAGCACAAAAAAATTATTTAAGGTGGTAGAAAATATTTCTTACTTTGTGTAACCTAATATAGTCAGGTTGATTCATTTATATTATTTAATTTTTTATCACATACAATTTATTTTTAAACTGTAAAACCTGTTTCACATTGTACACAAGCTGCACATATTTTATTTTGTGTAAGTGATCAAAATAAACAGAAATATTTTTTGCATGGAGCTGCAGTTTTCTTAGCAGAAATGCTGTCAGTGTAAAAGCACAACACAAATCTGCTGTTGCAGTTATGCTGCAGAAAGCATTTGTGCTACATATGCATGCAGTGTGAAACAGGCCTTATTTTATAGCCTATGTGCCGTCATTTGAGTTTCAGGTTCCTGGTCTTGTATTTTCTCATATAGCACTTTGATACTCCTGCTGAACACTTTCAGTGCTGAGAGGTGAAAATGAACCCTTTGAAGATCACAGCTTTCAAATCTCACTGTGGCTTCCAGAAGTCTCCCTGAGCCGAGGAACAGAGTCTAAACTTAGTACTATGAATCAGATCATAGCTTCTCAAAGCATAGAGTCGAATCTCTTACGACAGACAGGTTGGATGTACACCAACTTCCACTTATCTGTGTGCTTAGATCTGGGCAATATAAAGCACATTCATTCTTAAAGATTTAAAAAAATCTAGAGCAATTCTGAATATCAAAAAAGTCTTCAATATGTTGTTAAAGGAAAAGTTGCTGAAAATTTTCTCACCCTCAGGCCATTAAATATATACAGGTGCATCTCAATAAATTAGAATGTCGTGAAAAAGTTCATTTTTTCTTTTAAGTTATTTCAAAAAGTGAATCTTTCATATATTTTAGATTCATTGCATGTAAAGTAAAACATTTCAAAAGTTTTTTTGTTTTAATTTTGATGATTAGAGCTTACAGCTCATGAAAGTCAAAAATCAGTATCTCAAAATATTAGAATATTTACATTTGTGTTTCAATTAATGACCATCCATACAGTATAAATTCTGGGTATCTCTTGTTCTTTGAAACCACAATAATGGAGAAGACTGCTGACTTGGCAATGATCCAGAAGACAAACATTGACGTTCTCCACAAAGAGGGCAAGTCACAGAGGGTCATTACTGAAAGATGTGGCTGTTTACAGAGTGCTGTATCAAAGCATATTAAATGCAAAGTTGACTGGAAGGAAGAATTTGGGTAGGAAAAGGTGCACAAGCAACAGGGATGACCGCAAGCTTGAGAATACTGTCAAGCAAAGCTGATTCAAACACTTGTGAGAGCTTCACAAGGAGTGGACTGAAGCTGGAGTCAGTGCATCAAGAGTCACCACGCTCAGACGTCTTCAGGAAAAGGGCTACCAAGCCACTTCTGAACCAGAGACAACGTCAGAAGCATCTTACCTGGGCTGTGGAGAAAAGGAACTCAGTGGTCCAAAGTCCTCTTTTCAGATGAAAGTAAATTTTGCATTTCATTTGGAAATCAAGGTCCCAGAGTCTGGAGGAAGAGTGGAGAGGCACAGAATCCATGTTGCTTGAAGTCCAGTGTGAAGTTTCCACAGTCAGTGATGATTTGGGCTGCCATGTCATCTGCTGGTGTTGGTCCACTGTGTTTTCTGAAGTCCACAGTCAACGCAGCCATCTACCAGGAAATTTTAGAGCACTTCATGCTTCCTTCTGCTGACAAGCTTTATGGAGATGCTGATTTCATTTTCCAGCAGGACTTGGCACCTGCCCACACTGCCAAAGGTACCAAAAGCTGGTTCAATGACCATGGTGTTACTGTGCTTGATTGGCCAGCAAACTCGCCTGACCTGAACCCCATAGAGAATCTATGGGGTATTGTCAAGAGGAAGATGAGAGACACCAGACCCAACAATGCAGATGACCTGAAGGCCACTGTCAAAGAAATCTGGGCTTCCATACCACCTCAGCAGTGCCACAAACTGATCACCTCCATGCCACGCTGAATTGAGGCAGTAATTAAAGCAAAAGGAGCCCTACCAAGTATTGAGTACATATACAGTAAATGAACATACTTTCCAGAAGGCCGACAATTCACTAAAAATGTTTTTTTTTTATTGGTCTTATGAAGTATTCTAATTTGTTGAGATAGTGAATTGGTGGGTTTTTGTTAAATGTGAGCCTAAATCATCACAATTAAAAGAACCAAAGACTTAAACTACTTCAGTCTGTGTGCATTGAATTTATTTAATACACGAGTTTCACAATTTGAGTTGAATTACTGAAATAAATGAACTTTTCCACGACATTCTAATTGATTGAGATGCACCTGTAGATGAGTTTGTTTCTTCATCAGAACAGATTTAGAGAAATTTAGCATGACATCACTTCCTCATCAATCAATCCTCTGCAGTGAATGGGTGCTATCAGAATGAGAGTCCAAACAGCTGATAAAAACATTTAAAAGATTATTATTATTTATTACAAACATGGAGCTTTTTGCTTCACAAGATATGAATTGATGGACTGGAGTCATGTGTATTACTTGTGAATTATTGTGTTGTTTTTATCAACTGTTTGGACTCATTCTGATGGCACCCATTCAGGATACATTGGTGATCAAGTGATGCAATGCTAAATTTCTCCAAATCTGTTACAAAAGAAGAAACAAACTCATCTACATCTTGGATGGCTTGAGGGTGAATCAACTTTGAGCAAATTTTCTTTTTTGGGTGCACTATTCCTTTATACACATGTAGCTTACAAAAGAAATTTCAAAGTAAACATTAACTCTGACGTCCCAGTTTCTAAGTAGCTCTAGTCAGGCATGTCTCTCCATCTCACTAGATTCAACACCGCTCAGTGATTGGCCGGTCATAGCAACAGCAACCTGCGAAACCTCTAACACTTTCTTAGAAAATGACTCAACAGTTATAAGTTAACCTTATAAACACTTCATATCAGTGCATTAAATGTCCATTTTAAGTACCAGCAAGGTCAAAGGTCACATTTTATAAAATCAAAAGAGGGATTTGAGTCATTAATCTTTTATATGTTGCATTGTCAGACTAAGCAAATCACAAGACGGATGACTATGTCAAAGATGAATGCATGAAGAACAAAGCTATTGTGACTGTCACTAATTTAAATGTCACTTATAAAAGGAAGACAGGTTCTGAGAATCATAACTGGATTTCAAGTATTAGCTTTCACAAAGTACTAATCATTTTTTACCACAAGACATTATGTCAGTGCTCAGGCAGGATGAATGAATGAGGTGAGCAGGTATGGCCGGTGTGTGATGGAATGAAGCACCTCCTGCTGTTGGGATGCATCTTTTAATTATTTAATCAGATTAATTGTGACTTCTCTCCAGGACAAGGACAACCTTGGCTTAAAATTGGGAAATTTGCCTACACGACCCTGCACTCTTCCCAAAGTAACGTGACTTTTGTGTCAACTAAGACACGGCTAACCACAAATATAACCCTCAGGCTTGATTTTACCTGCTATATTCTGTCCAGAAGAAAATGAGGAATGTTTTAAGCATTGTTTCAACAATCGTTTTACTATAAATTATGCAAATCAGATAACAGCACAAGCACACAGAAAAAAATTATAATAATGCCAATTGCACAGCACCATTCAAAATTCAGGTCCCTTTTGAGTGGCCTTTGATTTAAATTTGTCATTAACATGTAAAACGGAATTAAGCTTTAATAAGTCCAGATTTATTTAACTCGTTTTACAAATCGTTATTCTTCATATTAAAAAGATGAATGGCCTGTAATAAAGGCATATCTCACTATCCTCATTCTCTCTTTCAGATGCACTGTCAGCAGAATGCCGGCGGGCTCATGTGCTCTCTGAGAGCAGTGCAGCGTGGGAAGCTATTGATAAAGACACGTGAACACAACAGAGAACAAAGAGCAAGTTTATTCACACACACCAGCATCAGGTTGCAACAAAACCTCTGACTAGGGCTGTATCAATGTAATCAAATTATAATATTACTGAGGTAAGCGATGGTTGTAGTTCTATCTATCTATCTATCTATCTATCTATCTATCTATCTATATCTATATACACTGCCACTCAAAAGTTTGGGATCAGTAAGATTTGTAATGTTTTTTAAAGAAGTTTCTTCTGCTCATCAAGGCTGTATTTTGTGAAATATTATTGCAACTTAAAATAACAGTTTTCTATGTTAATATACTTTAAAATATAATTTATTTCTGTGATCAAAGCTGAATTTTCAGCATCATTACTCCAGTCTTCAGTGTCACATGATCCTTCAGAAATCATTCTAATATTCTGATTTATAATCAATGTTGGAAACCGTTGTGCTGCTTCATATTTTTTGGGGGACCTGTGAGATATATATATTAGGATTCTTTGATTAATAAAAAGTAAAAAAAAAAAAAAATTGAGTCAGTAATTTTTTCTTTCTTTAAATTTTTTTTTTATACTTTTATTCAGGAGGGATGTGTTAAATGAATAAATGTCATAGTAAAGACTTTTGTTAGAAAAGATTTCTATTTTGAACAAATGCTGCTCTTTTAAACTTTGTTTTAATCAAAGAATCAAAGAAAAAAGTATCACGTTCCAAAAACAATATGAAGTAGCACAACAGTTTCAACACTCATAATAAATCAGCATATTAGAATGATTTCTGAAGGATCTGAAGGAGTAATGATGCTGAAAATTCAGCTTTGCTATCACAGGAATAAATTATATTTTAAAGTATATTAAAATAGGAAACCAATATTAGAAATTGCAATAGGATTTCACAATATTACTGTTTTTTATGTATTTTTGATCGAGAAAATACAGCCTTGATGAGCAGAAGAGACTCAAAAAACATTAAAAATCGATCTCATATACAGTAAGCACAAAGACTACAATACCTCTGCCTAGCAACCGAGAAGACAAACAAAACCTCTAGCCAATAGAGCGAGTCTGCTGGCATAATGAGAATGCAAAGTGTGTCTCTTGCACTAGACTTGCATCAGACTCAGCACCAGTCTTACTCTTGAAAAAAAACACTGTTGAACTGGCGCGCCGTTATAAACAAGTGATAGGTTTTGACATATGAATAACCCTGACAGCATACAGGTGTTGTGAACAGCACATCTTCACTGGTGTCAGACTCAAGGTACTGCCAGGGGAGTTTCTCAAGGTTGAGTGTGTCATTAACACGCTAAGAGTCAGCTAGTCTGCCTCAAAATAAGAGCCGACAGAACTGAACTTCAGTGATGCTGTCTTACTGAGCTAAGATAAGCGGCTTTGAAAACTGTTAATCTTTCATAGATTATAGATAGATTGTGCTATGAATATGTTAAAAAGATAAATAAACTATTATATAAAAATAATATATATATTACATATAAAAAACTATATTGTATAGTTTGTATAAAGATATGTGTATATATAGGCCTAGTATATATATAGTAACAATTAATATTGAGAAATATTATTACAGTTTTGAAATAACTGACTTCCATTACTTTTTTCCATTTTTATATATATATATTTTTTAAATCTTGACACAAGGATGAGTATCTAATTACAGACTTTTTATTTATATATTTCTTTAAATTTCCAGTAGAAACAGAACTCCAGAATCTGTCTGAATCTGCACATTAAACGTCAGACATCATAAGTTATTAATTATAACTGATATCAGATCAGATCAAATCTAATCCAAACAAAGTTTAGATTTCATGTGGTTTTCAATTATAAGAGCTGTAAGATTGAGTCTTGGATTAAACAGATTCAGCTGGGTTTCTTTTCATGCTAGGACATTAATAGCCTTTCCTTTTTACAACTTTTAGCATAGTAGCTGCTTGTGAAGCACTCGACCCCTGTAAATAGCTTGACGTTAATGCATTAATAACAACTCCCCGGTACTAAGTTTACAAAGTACCGCACAAGTGTCAGTACAACTAAAATACAATGGGACACCTTGTCCTTTGAGCAATTACAAATGAGCACTTCTAAAAAGAGCACAGGAGTATTAAAGGACCTTTAAATAAAGCTGAACTCTGGCCACAGTTACTGGGTGAGACTGAAGGGTTTATTTATAGACAGCAGAGGAAGATCTAACTAACTGTAACAGGAAGAGTCCTCTCAGGAACTCGGGGTCAATGCCGCTATCAGCCAGTAATGCAATGTGCGGGTCTCCTGTTTTTTGTTGTTGTTTTTTTTAAACAACAATCGCCCATGGTAAAAACAACATTAAAGTGTATTAAAAAATGGATGGATGCTTAATGGATTTGTGAAAAGAGGCCGTTTGAAATGTTTGATGCATGAAAACAGGTACAACAAAGCTTTTATGTGTTCCTTACTCCTAAAATCGGACCAATTCAGGACAAATTCCATAGGCATTCACATTGTTATGCAATTCTGCCGCTTGGTTTTTCTATTTGAAATTAAAAAAGAAACTGGTGGAATAAAAACATTTTCTCACATTCTCACATTTACCTCTTACCTGTCTGATAGAAGGCAACTGAGGGTGTTTTCACACTAGTTAAAGCAAGTTTGGGCAAGTAAGGTGAAAATTATTCATTGCATGAGAATCAATCAATAGTAACAGTTGTGAAATGCTAGCTGACGCCCTACACTTTTGTGCAATGTTCTTAAACCTTCAAACATCCAAATGTATTTAACATGGATTATAAAACTGTTTCCAATTTATCAAAACAACGTTCCAACCATGCTAAAACACACAATATTATGGCTGCACGATATATTGCATGCGATTGTCATGTGCATCTCGTCAGTAAAGCCAGTTCTGTGATTATTAATACAATTTCAAATGGAGTGCCATTTAATACACAGAGCCGTAGTTCACTGACAAGCTACACAATATCACGTTCAATACCGCAGGCGATTCATCTGCGATTCTGAGCACGAATTGCGTAGCTTGTCGGTGAACTACAGCTCTGTGTATTAAACGGCACTCCATTTGAAATTGTATTAATAATCACAGAACTGGCTTTACTGACGATATGCGCATGACGACGATATATCGTGCAGCCCTACACAATATAGTATGATATGATGCAAAACAACCACTAGCACTTGGGTACAACCCAAAAAGAGCAACTTTTGCTTAGTTACTATAGTTTGCATATTAATCAGGGATAAAAGAAAACATTTGAACATGGAAAATAATCACCTTTAACTTAATTTAAACCTTAAAACGTTCTCTAGATGATTACAGATCCGTGATTGGATTACACACATTGGCATTTAGCCAGTCATGTTTTATCACTGAAGTCTTGTTACTTGCTTTGCTGTTTCAGTAGAGTTTTTGAACAAATCTTAGTTAAAATAAGGAATAACAAAGACTTAAATCATGTTATGCCATGCCTCTGTGTCTTTTATATTTATTCCAGTCTTATGAAATACTGCTAGCCCTGACCTGTTAAGGCTCTAGCTTGGTTATGTTGTTGTCAGTATGTGTCTCCTGTTGGTGTGTTAGACCGGTTACAAACAGAGCAGGATGATCTTCTAATGTCAGACGCAAAGGTCTTGCCACACAAACATAAGGAAGCACTGGGAACACATCGCATTGCACTAATGGCCAACAATAGAGCGGCTTAAAGACAAACACACACACTGCCTCTACATGGATAATGTTGACTGTTCAGTTAGGAAAACAGAAGGATGTGTTGTCACATATGAAATGAAGTGATCTTGCCAAAAGAGTATAAAATACAAATGGAGTCATTCTACTGAAAAGTAGAATCTCACAATCTAATACTCTCAATACAGCAGGAGTGCACTAATGAAAATGCTTTTGCACTTTTCTAATTAAACAGAATTCATTTGAATATAAATTATATTTTCAGTATTAGAAATGGAGTTGAACTGAAAAACGTCTTAATTTTTTGTATGTCCTCCTTTTAGAAATGAAATCATTGGAATATTATTTTGTTTAAGCAAAGAGTTCGTGTTCAATGCATTAATTAGCTTGTAATAATTTGATTCATATTCGAACCTCAAAATTGAAAAAATAAAAAAATGTTTCTTGCAAGTAAATATAAATACCAAAAATTTCATTTTGCTAAGTCTCAATTTTTTTGGATTGTGCATATTCTAATGGTGTCATCTGGAAATTACCATTCATGATTTAATTTCCTTGTGCCAGAGTGATTAGTCACATGGCTTTTATGGCACAGGTGATTGCTCTTGCCAGTTCTGCAAATAGCATTGACATGAATGGGAATGTTAAGCTTGCATTTTTAATGCTAGCTTTGCTGTCAGAAGAATCAAAGCTCATTGGCTAGGACATGGTGCAAGTCTTAAACTCCCCCAAAAAAAAAAAAAGATGACGACTGTTACCTGGCTGTGATTATACAGCAATACCAAGACACCTTGTTCACATGCTCTTGGCAGCACTGCTATATAGCTCCTGTTCCTCAGGGAATGTGAACGCCTCCAAACTGTGGAGTTTCTTTGTTGGGCTACAGCTGTCTCTATGTCTGATAATCTCCAGGATGTAAGCTCCTCACACTCTCAACTTGAACATGTGCCACTGAAAACAAAGAGTAGGTTGCCAAGGAAGTCAGACTTACAGAACTTAGGAGAGAGAGAGAGTGAGAGAGAGATAGACAAGATAGAGATGATATAAATAGCAGACCTTGCTTGCTAAGGCATATTAGTTTTATTTGGATGACCAATGAGTGTTTTTAGAAGGAAGACAATGGGGTCCCTGGTTTGTGTGTAAAATCATTGGAAGGGCTTCATCCAGTGAATGCTACTAATTTATGAACAAAAAGAGGTTGCAACACTTGTTTATGTCATGTTATCACAATGGATTATACATTGTGATCTCTCTATTCAATACACATCATGTACTGTAACTTTTGTCTGCCACCAGAAGAAATTTCAACAGTAATTGCAAAGGCAATAGACTTAAAGTGACAGTTCAGACAAAAATGAAAGTGGTATAGTGCTGAATGGTATAGTGTGTGTATTTTGTAAAAAACAGTTGAAACATTCTTTAAGAATGAAAGAAAGAATTAAGTCAGGTTGTTGACTGATGATAACCAAATTTAAAATTTTAGGGTGAACTATTCCTTTAAATACAGTGCAGACCTATATAAATGGTAAGAATAAACAGAACCAGCAAAATGGTTCTCAACATGTCTCATTTTGATACAATAAAAGGTCCTCACCAGACAAGGCTTATAAGATATTCTACAGTCAAGAAATAAAGTGGAGAGAGTATAGAGAGACATCTGGAGGAAACAGGCTGAGATGAAGGATAGACAACCAGGAGGTCAAAGGGTAAAGGGGCTCAAGGCCCTATAGTGTTACAGTAAATCTCATTGTGTGAACTCACTAAGAGAATATAAGAAGAGTACTCAATGCATTGCTGCGAATATAAGTGTTCTTTCTGTGTTTGTAAAACCTAAGATAATTCAGAGGACCAATTCTCTGTTATTTGTAGGCTGGATTCAAAAGAGGTTTGTGCCCTTTTTGTTTACATGTTTGAGTAGAATTGAGCCGCATAACTCACCACAATGGCAAACTGTGCAAAAGGAACATCGTTATTGGAGTCTTTCATTTTTCAAGGGTCTGAGGGGAATTCCTCCAATTCCACCGAAGCAAAGTATCTTAATTAGTAGATCACCTCTGACCTTTCTCTGTTATCCTGAATAAAAGCAAGCGCAAGGGTTTCCTCTTTTCACAGCCCGACGCCTGACCTCAGTAAGACCCCTCAGAGAGTTTCTTTGTTAATTCTAGAGCTCTGGCTAATATGAGGTGCTTTGTTTATGAACATTAGGGGGTCTACTAAAAATGGCATGGTGCAGTTATGATGCATGATGGGAGTGGTGTTCTTACTCAATACAGCCACGTCTGCTCACGAGAACTGTATGCTGGTCTGCCACTACCTTAAAATAAAAGCACAGCCTCATATTAAGTTTCCTCAAGCAACTGGTCTGATGAACGACAAGCAATAAAGGGATACTTCACTCAGAAATTAAGTTTCATGTCAATTTCAAACCTGTATGTATTCCCCTATTCTTTGACTTCCATTGTATATAAAAAAAAAAGATATTTCCCAAAATATTTTCCACATAAGAAAAAAGAACGTCAGATAGGTTTGAAACAACATGAGATAAAAACGACTATTTGATGGTAGAATTTTCATTTTGAGGTGAACTATCCCTTTAAGAATCTGATGGTAAAGTTGTAATCATGTTGAACAATTGTTGTTGGAATAATATTGTAAACTAGCTACAGACACACTGTAATGGGGTATCAAAATATGAATTAGATGTACAATACAGCAAGCGTTGCACAAGAGGTGTGCAATACATTGTCAGGGCAAACCAAAAGGAATCTCCCCAACTGTACAATTGAATAACCAGAGCTCAGCCTGTTACTGATGAAGTTGGATTAATGCCAAAGACACCAACCTATCACAGCAGAGCTCTGCCTATCGCTATAAAATTCAGCCTATCACAGCATATCTTTGTCTATCGCTACAGAGATCAACCAATCACAGCAGAGCTCTGTCTTTCACTATAAAGATTAGAACAGACAGGTTAAATCAGGCTACACTGTATCTCTGTGCCTTTTATATTTATCCCAGTCTTGTGAGATATCTAGACCTGACCCGTCTAATCTGGGTGAGCCGTGGATATGTTGTTGTCAGGTGTGTGTCCTCTTGGGGTGTTAGAACACTTGCAAGCATAGCAGGATGATCTTCTGATGTTGGCTCAGACATCCTACGACACAAACACGAGAAGAAAAAAACTTGCAGTAATTGCTTATACTGATAAAACTGTTATTTTGTATTATTTTTATTTATTTCCAGTACCACTGGGATTTCTTATGTTAGACCCCTTATCCTTTTGTATCTTTCCATCCATTAGAGTAACTCAAATGCAAAATTGAATCTTCAGATAAATTGTAATTCCCCTTACCTCATGGCAAGACACAGCGGCAATAAAAACAAAGAAAGGAGTATATTCTTTTTCACTTTAAGAAGATTTTCTGTTTCAAGCTACTCAGTTGTAGTAGAGCAACCAAATTACTATATTAAAATGTATTTTAATATAAACATACAGTATCTAGATTTCATATAAATACATATACATATAGTTATATTTAATATAAATAAAATGTATTTTAAAATTCAAGATTGTTTACCTCAAATTTTATAATTTCAATTGTTTTACTGAACTCAGCTAGTGAACATCAACAGATCAACAAACAGTTGGAAGAAATTTTATTCCAAACAGCATCAGTTATGTGGAAATATGTTAATGGAGACTTTTCCCAGGCCAAAGAGGCTTTGCAGATTAAAAAAATGATACTCAGAAAAGGAATTCAGTTTCATGCAATTCCATGGATCTCTCCCATCTTTCTTTAGATGCTATTAATACTACATGCTTAGATCATGTTTTATTGCAAATATTACAGGACACACAACATCACTGACTAAACATGTGAATCAGAAGATACTTAGCAAATCTGATCATCATCATAGTGTTTATTTGCAAAAGGCTGGATTTGTTTGTTTAATTTTGGCACATACTGTAAATATATAACCCCATATTAGTGCTCATTTTTTAAATACACTCAAAATAAACTGTTAACATTTATCACTGGTAGTAAAGTGAATAACCAGGTTTCCATCCAAGGATTTTTCTTCGAAAAAATATTTAGCGCTTTAAAATATTTACGATATAGCTGATGGAAATGCTAATTATCGATTAAATTTCTCATGTGTCGACAATATTTTTCCGTTTAACTTTAGCGCATACATTCTATATTGATACTTCAAATGTCACAAAAATTTATTTGAAAACACTTTTTATCGAGAAAGGGGGCTTTAACGCAAATAAATGTGGTGTCACATGACAGAATTAGCCTATAGGCAACGTCCGCTTCATGGTGTTGCTCACGTTAAAGCACCGTTTCCCCGTAGTTCAAAAGCGCATTAAATCATATTCTTTAAATTGTATCTAAAATTATTTTATACATGGTAAGAAAAAGACGAGTTACCTCTCAAACATACTTATCTTAATTCGATGTTCCTTTAGTAGGCTAGCCTACGTTTACATCATTTTTTTACAGTGCACTGTTCAGTTTAAATAGCCTGCAGTCAGTGCCTTTCAGCTTGACCACCCGTGATATTATGCCAAGCACATTTAGTTTGACATGGATATTGGAACGCGAAGTACAACATTTTAAATTAATTCGTTTTGGCTTGTTAGCTTCTTATATTTTTATTCACAACTTACAATAGCCTACTCCTTCATTTGTGGTCATATAAGAGTAAGACATTATTCAAAACTATTCAAACTATTTATTTTATTTGTGTACATTCACAATAAAAACAAAACATTGTGCTTCTGTGAAATAAATAGGAAACAAACATGCTTTCTCAAGAGCGCATCGCAAAAATGAACCAAAATTCTGCATATAGGCTACTAATTGTTGCAGGGTTATTTTCCATTCATTTTGTTAACTGATTAATTATTTAGAAAAAAAAATTATTTTGCATATGGGCCTATTTCTTTTATATATAGGTTAATAGCTTATGTTTTTTACCAGCGCTGCAGGTGCGTGACGTGCATGTGAATCCTCACGTTTATGTTGTTTATGCTGCTTTTTGCGTGTATAACATTAATCCCTGGACAACAAATTTAGGTATTTTTAATGGGTCACAGCCACCTATCAATTTAAATTTAATTTAATTTAATTGTAATTTAACATAATCTTGTCGGTTAACGGTTAATATGGCTTAACGACCGTCGGTTAGGAGAAATAAAATAACCGAATTGAACATTCCTATTTTCTATAAACGTTAATCAGAAAATTAATAATAATACAACTGCACCTGTTTATGATTATTGCTTGATTATCAAGTAGCCTATCTATCTAATAGTCTATAAAAGAGTAAAAAAAAAAACAAAAAAAAAAAACTCATGACACTTAATAAAAATAATTTTATGTAGGCCTATATAATTTAATAAAAGGCTGTTTTGTTTCAAATGAATGAAGAACAGGCTACTAGCCTATAGCCTATAATTTACGCAATAAGAGAAAATATGGAAACAGCTCAAGGGCATTTATTTTTTTCGATACACCAAAACTTATGCGACAATTAGTTTTTTTTTAGGGATGACGTCATCACGCACACCATTTTATCGGTAAAAGGCCAGTTGGATGGAAACAGGCTGTAGACAGCAAATTTCGCAAAGTTTTTTTTATGCATATTCTCTTTGTCGATAACAAAACAGCACAAAAACTGGATAGAAACTTGATTAATGATACATATCTCAGAGAGCACTGGCTTTGCCTACAACTAAAACAGCGACACATAGCTGTGAAAACTGAAAGTGCTTGTTTTGCTATAGCTGATCAGGTACAATGTCGTTTTAAACTTCTGATATTATTCATAAATTCTGATTATTAATCTGTTATACACTGACTTTAAATTATATCATGTTTTAAAACATGTTACTTGAATCTGTCTCACACTGTGACCTATTTGTCAATAAGAACGGAACAGATTGTGAAGAATGCTCCTTTGGCTCACGTCTTCTTTCTATTCATAAGACACTGCCTCATAAAAATTTGATGAGTACATAGTACACTGCACGAGTCTGGGCTACCTGAATCAGTGCAGGTACATATTTGCACAGATATATACATTGCTAATACGTTGATATAAAGGTATGTTGGCTTACAATATGCAGGTACATACTCATTAATAATAAATAATCATAAACTGTTCTTCCTCTGAAGCCCAATGCATAATTAGCCACATAATAAAACCGTGTCATAATTCCAATCTGAACAGTTTTCAGTGTCAAACGTGCACGTTCAAGCAAAAAGCAGTCAATCTACAACAGGATGTACTGATCATAAAGGGGGCAATGGATCGACAAACTCGTCTTTCTAAGGAATTCAAAACATTCACAAAGTATGCAAAAGCATATTTACTTGTGAAAGTGTGTGTGTGGGGGGGGGGGGGGGAATGACCAGAATGGCCTACAGGTTTTTGGATGATGAAATGTTCTGATTCTGAATTGCTTAAAATTGTTAAATTAAAATTCCAAAAAGGTTTAGAAGTGTTTGTCACTGAGCAATGGGGAGATTACTCAGCTTTCAGAAGAAACAAGCCGAGTTCACATGATGCATGACTCAACACTCTCTTTGTATAATTCAGTCAGAGTAATGCTTGCTGCTGCTCTCAGAGTGTAAGAAACAGCATGCCTCCAGCTTGCAAAACGGTTTCATTTTTTGTTTTAGCCACTTGAAATGTGCCACTGTAACAGCGGCAGGCTGTATTCAGAGAAAGTCTGTTTCAAATGGTTCCTCTTGTTTGTCTGCCATTCTCACTGTGCTCTTGATTGCCTCTTATCAAAAGCAATGACACAATCCATTCTGCCTGAGAATGAAAGGCTTTCTATTTAGAGGTGAGACAGTAAGGGGAAATGTCTTCTTTCTGCTAGTAAACGCTTGTGTAGCAGGTCTTCATGCGTTTTTTCCCCCCATTCTTTTTCTTTAGCAATTGTTGGTTTAGAACAGACAAAAAAGTATCTGTGTGACAGTAGGCCTGTTTTATATGTGACAAACATCTACAATACAATATGCTTTTTCAAAAACAAATACACAAAATAAAAAAAAATAAAAACAGTGTTCTTACAAATCCATGCATGCTGCCTAACCAGTTATTTTTTAATATTAATTGCATGTTACACTAAAACTACTATAATTGATAAACATGTTTTATGTAGGATTTTATTTCAAATAAATAGATTTCTTTTGAACTTTCTTTTCATCAAATATTCCCATATTGTTTCACAAAATGATTAAGCAGCAAACTGTTTTCAGTAAGAAATGTTTCTTGAGCTTCAATTCAGCATAATAGAATGATTTCTTAGTGATCATGTGACACTGAAAACTGAAGCAATGGCTGCTTAAAATTCAGCTTTTCGATGAATAAATGACATTTTAAAATATATTTAAATAGAAAACTGTTCTTTCAAATTGTAATATTGCACATTACGGTTTTTATGGTATTTTTGATCAAACAAATGCAGCCTTGGAGAGCAAGTTATAAGAGAATACTTATATGTTAATGACCCCAAACTTATTAAATAAATTATTACAAAATATTAATTTACTATTATTATAATGAAATATAACACTTTAACATTTTTATGCTCTACTTAGATGCTGTCACCCTATTTGAGATCATGCATACATAATCTGCAAAGAAAAATACATTTTAGACCTTTACAATTCTTAATAAAAAATGTCACCATAAGAACCTCTTTAGTTCTATCACAGATCATTATTTATACCAAACTACCATAACTACGTGTAGCTAGCCAAGTAGGCCAGTAAGGTAACTAACTGTGACTTGTGAAGATGGAAGGTGGGTGTTCAGTCAGCGCTGGTTGTAAACTGAACTGACATCAACAGAAAGCCACTCTAGTGGATAGTTTATGGCTGTGTTCTTCACGTATTTTGGCCAATGACAGAATTGTTTACACAGTGTGTCTTCTGAGCTCCTTATGAGAGCTAATGTGATCTCAGAGGCTTAAAGGGAAGGGGAAGGTAAGTTAATAAATGCTTTGTGAGAGTGTGCATGAAGGACAAAGGTTCACAACAGGGCAAACTGAGGACAAACAACCAACACACCCTCGATTCACCTGTTTCAGTATAACTGCTAGTGTTATGACTGTCTGTACATGCTATATAACGTGTAATTTACACAGTATAAATGGTGAACAGAATGGTGCGTCTGTACATTTATCCCATCCCAGAGATCAGCTTCAAACCATTGCATTTTCTTCCCAACAGGTTGGAAGCTCTGGGTCACAGGGAAAAGCATCTCCATCACCCTATTTAAAGAAGTATAGCAGATGAGCTACAGTGCCACAGTGAAGGACAGTAAATCGCTCCGATGACATTTCTATGCAGAGCTGCGATTTTTATCACTCTCACCTGACCACACGCAAGACACGTTCTCTGTGAAGCACACTGGAAGGTCTACAGCTTCATCCAGAGAAAGGTAAAGAGAGGAGAATCTTACAACAACATTCCAATTTCACATTTCACATCAAAAAAACAAACAAGAAAATAAAGCCCACTTCAAGATTATTATTATTATTATTATTATTATTTTTGCATTATGGCTTCAGTTTACTGCTGTGATTTAACATGTTTTACTTTGGAAGTTTTTTCCAAATTATTCCTATTACGTCATTCTCATTACAGTATTACAGTACAAATTACTCTATTACAATGTTTTGTTTTATGTAGTTCAGCACAACATATGTGTGTGTGAGACACACACACACACACACACAATATCATTTAAAATATTTTTTATCGTATTAAGCAAAAATTCCTTAAATAATTCCTTTAGTGGGAAGAAAAAAACATTATCTTAATGTTCCATTTCGTTCCTATGAATCGGGTTGAAATATGATCTGGATATATATTTTCTGAGCAGACCAACCCTCCTAATCCTTTCAAAGGCTCAGACAGGCAGCAAAATCCATTTATTTATTTATCCATCCATCCAACGATTGATTGTAGTCTGAATGGTCAGATTGGATTTCATGATGCAATATTTTTTTCCCCAAAGGTCAAAATCATCTAAAAAATATTAAATTACATTCAATTATATAATATCATAAAAAGTGTGCAATATTATCTGGAGTTCTGTCCAAATACACTCATACAATACAATTCATACAGTTTTGTTTACTTCTTCCTCATATAGTGAACTATGTGACATTCACTATGTAGTGAATAGTGAAGGACTGAATGAGTCAGCAGTTTTGGACACAGCACAATGTGTGCATGAATGCATAAAATATCTTCATCGCTCTCATGACAGACATAAGGAAAAGCTAAATTTCTACACTGTCACTACGCAAAGTGCAGACAGTGCAAATCAGATTTGTATGTTGTGTGAAAAGAGCCACAATGCAACTTTTGTTTACCATTGATATTTTTCTTTTCCAAAATGATTAAATTTAGGCCTCCTAATCCAGTTAATCTGGTAAATCCAGTTGGTTTGGAGATGAGACCACTTTGCATGATTCATGAGAACTGGGCCTTGGGCATAATCCCACTGTCAGAAAAGAGCGAGATGAAATGAGAGACAACGTTTGACAGGCCATGCTACAGTCCATGTGATTCAAGCAGACGCACCATTTTCCATCCACCATTGACGGTTAAGAAAACCTGCTTCTGCATTTATACGCCGTGTTGAACAGGCAGAGCAGAGATTTAAGTGGGATTAGGCACATCCTGATGTCCTCATGTATAGATGATCTGTCAATCATAGTAGCACCAAAGCTCATTGAAATTCCCATCGTACAGTGTTACGACTATCTGCACATGATTCGTACTTGTGCTTTGTTCTCAAAGTCTCAATGCAATGCTCAGCTATGCAAACTAATTCAAGCTACAATAAAGCAAAACTTTTTCCAAGAGGTGTCACAGCAGTATTGCTAACTTATCATTCAGTGTAACTGATAATACAGAAATGTATACAAGCCACTTTGGGATTTTAGTTTGAGGGTGAGGAGAGGCAGAAACAACTGACAGCTTCGGAAAATATCCAAGGCCGTGATAAATTTCCACCTCGTCTGAAGAGCTTCAGGGAGGCAGAAATATATTAAATGGCAGCGCAGAGAGAGGCCTCTGGGAAAGGGCAGTCAGTGTGGGAGGTAGGTAGGGATATATCACCACACCGGAGAGTAGATCAGCATGACTGTCACGTTTCCTGGAGAGCTTCGGTATCTTCTCACGCTGCTCTCTTAAGTCACTGCAACCGTTTGCAGCACACACACCGCGGCTCAGCCCAGAGGAACACACAAATGGCACACAGGATAATGAACAGCACGATACAGATTAGCCTAGAGCAACACTATATAATGCCAGACAAAACACAATACAAAGCACCACATCAATCCATAACTGATGGATCCTTGATAAGATCAGAGATGAAATATTAAATATTCATGCATTTTATATAGTCACAGAAACTTTCAGCATCTAAGAAAATGTCAGTTACTGCTAAAACTGCTCAACATCTTCTTTTCTGTCTAGTTTTTTAGTTTTTTCTTTATTTTTTGTAGAATATTTCAGGGATAGTTCACCCAAAAATTTAAATTTGATCAACATTCAAATAAAAACTGAGTTGTACAAACATTTCAATTGACCCTTCGCAAAGAAGGGTCAATTCAATTGACCCCCCCCCCCCCCGTTACTGTTACAGTCACTGACAAGCCATGGTGCTCTCACACAGTGAAATAAAAACATTGCGAAGCAAAGAGGACACTGACAACGCACTGACAGACAAGACAGAGCAGGTACTTTAGGTATGAAACAAAGTCTTAACTTTCATATTTTGTTATTTTTTTAAAGAAATTCAAACAATAAGTACCATGTTGTTGCTCTTTAATGTGTTGTGACAGATCGCTGTATCGCCACAGTTCAAGCGGCTCGTGAACCAATCATCTCTTCCTCTTTACTAGTTATAGCATGAAATAAACATCAATGAACATCAGAAGGTATCTTGCTTCAACCGTGGAAAGTACACTACAATACACACCATTTTTCAAGTTCAAGTCCACCAACGTCAATACTCTCCTGTCTGGTTTATTTGACAGACAAAAAGGCAGATTCGGTGTTATGAAGTAGCATGAGACATGATACAGTTTAGTAAACTGTATCGATTAAAATTGGCAAGTCAATATTGTTAATCCAGTTCTAGCACCCACAAGCTAACATGTTTACCTGTTGTAGTTTAAACAAGTTATGTGCACAAAATAGACACTGACAGTCAAAATGCACCATTGTAGAATTGCTCATTTAATGTCACTGTTTTAGATTTCAGATTTAATGATTAAATAAATAAATAAATAGGCTGCCAAAAATTCAGTGTATCACTAGATTAAGAATGTAAATGTGCAAATAGGAACGTTAATCCAAGGTAAAGTAGTGTGAAACATATAACTAGATTACATTAACTCAAGATTTTCAGGGTTTGTCAGTAGCCTATCTAGTGTTGTTGTATATACTGTAGTAGGACAAAAAAAAAAGCTTGAGGATAAAGGCTTGCTGTTTGTCTGAAGACACAGAGTCACTAGGCTGAACTCACCATGAAGGTATTCCGTTATGCTCATTCACAAACACACGAAGGTATGTCGACATCTCAAACGCGACCGTAATGACATCACGTCCACAATTCATCAGGAAAAGGTCTTTTTAACCTACTTTTTCATCTGCCTTTGTATTATGTATTATGTATTATGTATATGCTAATAATGTTCAGACAGAATGACATACTAAAATACTCCTTGCAGTACTTATTAATGACACTGCAACATAATGAATATTCAGTGCAAAACAGAAAGCGTCATCTGATTACAGACTAATGACTCTTATGACTCATCATGGATGGCGTAAGGGTGAATTCATTTTCAGCAAATTTTCATTTTTGGTCAACTTTTCTTATTTTTTTGTGGCCAAAAACAGCATATATTACTTTTAAATGACCATTTTCTATAAGTTCAATCATTAGTTCATGTTAGTTTCTGAGGTTCAGTTTCTTATTTCAATAGATTGACTTTTTGGACAGAAAGAAAAGGTCTGTGTGCTTTTGTAATAGCACATCAACTCTTTAATATCAAAATATCAAGAAAATTTGATTCCTTTTCGATAAGACTCCTGTAGGACATGCTGAAATGATCTCCACCAGACATTCAAAAAGATGATTTCCCTTGACACCAGTTATCAGCGAATATGATGTTCAGTATTTAAACTGGAATGACACACCATTTCTGAACTTAAGAGAATAACATTATGTCCAATAAGGCCTATCAAGGTTTCAGGCTGTGGAGTAGAACGGTCTGTTCAAACTGATTTCTGGAATCCTGGGGTTTCAATGCTTTGGCAAATCTGCCTGATGGATCTGATCTGTTTGAGCAGCAATTTCCTGCTTCTCTGATCAGAGATGCATGCTGCAGAAATTCAGAGCATTGGGGAGTTAATAAAACACATGAGTGAGGATATATCTGGTATGATTTGTCTAGCAAGTACAGTTTGCATACTAATAAATTCATCTGCCATAAAACTTCAGGTACACAGCTCTTGGGCCAACTGGACTCACACAAAAAATGTGTCATTATTTACTCTCTCTCATGTCATATTAAACCTGCATGGATGTCTTTTTTTCTACGTGGACTGGGGCTCATATTTTTATGTGATTTTAGACATTTTTGTGATCAACAGACCAGAGCACAACCGGAGGCCCTATGACTTATGACCAGAGACCAGAATTTAGTATAAAATCAAATCTAATGTCACTTTATGTTCATTCATTTATGATTTCAAATTAAGAAGAAGAAAACAACACGAATTAAGCATATTTTGCCTTTGAAAAATGATCATATAAAAATGTAAGTTTTAAAAATATAATTACCTGCTAACATTATCAACATCTCGAAATGTGTTTAAATGTTTCATGACTCTTTAAGATAAGCTGATGACTGCTTAAACATTTTGCGCGCCAACTTGGACAGTCTGTGAAATGAACATGAATTACATTTCTAAAATAAATAAAAATAATGCTATATTGTCACAACTTGACTCGCAGCTACATTTACAGACTAACACGTCCTTTTTTTATATTGTTAGTAGAACTATATCAAAATTGTTCATATCAGTGGTTCTAAACCATTTTGAAAGTCCAGCTTTTCAACACAATATTCAAAAACCCCATAAGTAATATAATATTAACAGTACTATAATATAGACATTAATAATTTTATCAGCACAAACTGTGTCTCCTCTATAGTTGAGAATCACTGGCTGATGCTAACACTTTGTGGTTTCATTTTGGCTTCCTGCTAAATTCATCACAAACAAAACATATGAACTTATTTGTGTACCATGCCTTTAATGCAAATGTTAGAGAATGAACTAAATATAAATGTAAAGCTATAAATATGCATTGCAACAATGGCAGTGGGCCAAAACAAACTACCGGAGTCAGAAAGGCTTAAGCACACACAGCACAGCCGGATGATAATGGGGTTATTGCACCTAGATAACCTACAAATGCCATTGTTTCACTGGAGTTCAAGAGGCTGGCTTGAATTATGGAATGTAATGGAGCTTACTGCACGAAGCCTCTTATTGAGGCTTCACAAACTTCAGAATCAACAGCACCGACCTGACTGTATATGCCTTCTCAAGTATCTTGCAGAAGATTAATGTATAAATGTCCCAGTCAAACTTCTATGAGTACATAAAGCGTATGTGCTTTGCATATACAGTATAAGGCTGAATATGCAAAACAAGCCAAATTTGCCAATATTGATGTGCATCATGCATTAATGTCTCTGACACAACGTATTATGAAAATATTAATTCACATTTTAAATATTAAAGTAATAATTTCATATTGCCTTATATCTTAAATTTAAAGTGAATGCATTAAAAAATTATGGATATTATTTATCAGAAGTCCTAATGCATTCAAGTGTTTACCACTTATCCCTGTATCATTCAGTCTCACGCTCAGTTATTCATCCTATAGAGTTTCATCTAAATAAAGCATGAATAAGAGCATCATGTATTTACAGAATCACTCAGCTAGAAAAGTTCTAAAGAATCCACAGCGCAGACAAAAACACACATACAAGCACACAGTTGAGTGAGTCTTTGACTGTTCCTGCGACTGTATTGATCTGACCGCTGCAGAGCAATCAACTGTCTGTGGAAACATCGATGCAAGCATCAGGCCTAATGCTTTTTAAATAAGTTCTAATGTTGCCAGCTCCACCAGGATGAATACAAATAAACCATTACGAACTACAGAAAGCGCACAGTTTAAGAAATACCATCAAAACTGTCAACAGAAATCTATGAAAATGTCCGAAGTATGAGACAAAAAGACATAAATGCTGTAATTTTCACTGACATTTTTAACAGGATTTGACGTCTATGCAATAAACTCAAGGCTGCATGTAGGGACCAGTTACAAATGGCTAAATCTAATGAACTCCACAAGATTAATCATGACACTACATAGTTTTTAAACTCATTAAACATTTCATACAATCCCAAAGCCCTATAGTGAAAAAGTTAGGCCTTTACTTTTCAAATCACATGAGAACAAGACAGACATCAGAACTATTCTCAGTGGAAAAACCCTTTTTGTATCCACACTCTTGTCCAGATAGATGGTGCATGGGATTCTGCATGACAGAGCAGGCAGTGTTATCATGGTGTGATATCCTTGAGAGGTTAGAGCTCTAATTCTCAGCAGGTAATATCATTTGGATTTCAGGAAGAGCTTATGATGAAATATTGACCCCTGCAGGAAACCCTGGTTAAAAAAAACAAAAAAAAAAAAACCATGCCATAATTTATTTAAAATACATTTATTTCATAAGTATACTTCAAATCCATTAACATATTTATTGACATATCACTTAAGAGTTATATAAAATTATAATTACATTTTATTTGGGAGTATTGGAGCACAGTGCACATTTCTTAATAGTATGCCTAAAATGTGTTTTAATATCACTGTTAATAAGGACTGTATGATCTCTGAATAATATAAGTCTTAAATACAAGATATTTATTTTTAAGAGTACTTGAAGTATACTTGCAATAGTTTTACTGTAGCACAATCAAATATACTTTTAGTTGGACCTCAGCACTACTTCTGCACAATTAAAGTACATTAAGCACAAAATTAGATGTTCCATTGACTAAGTATACCAGTTAATACAGTTGCAGGGTATTGTAAATGTATTTTTAGTATACTTAGCACAAAATAAATACAGAGTTCTGGCATGAAACTCTAGATGACGCAGTCCGATAGGTCTAACTCAATCTGAACTATTGACATCATTACATGGCCCATCTGATTGGTTCTCTCCTGTATCGGTAGCCAATGAGCTCTCTGCTCAACATTCAAATATATGACTAGTGCTTGCTGTAGCAGTTTGCAGGATGCTTCAGAAACCCTCCACCTTCCCCAACTCCACCTGTATAGATCTGCTACAAGGTGATTCATGTATGCTATAGGGAGTTATTTCATGTATGTTATATGTGCAGCAGCAGTATCTCTTACATGCTCACAGCAGCATGTTGTGGATGTATTGGCAGTAGCAAGTCTCAGTACTCTGCCGCAGTGTAGCAGATCTATTCCACCAAGACCAAATACATTAACATTGTCATGTACCATTACCATGCCAATCCCTCCGAGAGTTGTCATGACAGAAGTGTATTTCAAAGAAATTTTAGTATATTTGTTTCACTAGGGAATACCTTACAATCACCTTACAATGATATTACAGGATTTCCTAACCATTTGACCAAGAAATAGGGGTGTGCGATATGACGATTTTTGATCGTGGACGATAAAAATGTCTCCACGATCTACTTTTGAAGAAATATCGTAGTATTGTGCTACAGCGCATATTCTATCAGTAACAGTTCTGGCGCCTCTGTCATATACTGTACAACACCACATGCATTCACATCAGTGTTAACTCACCGGTAGAGTTACTCTCACAGGAGTTACTCTCTCATTATTTGCATGTGCTTTTAAATGTTTCATTCGCGCGCTGGTCTGAAGTGTGCTTTTTCTGCGCCGCATACACCCGAAGCGCGCGCTAAAGCCTGTCAAACAGCACCTGATTACTGAACTAAGTTATCTTTTGCGCTAATACTGTCAAAACACACAAGGTTTAGATATAGACTCAGTTGGTTGTCTAAAATGAAAGTAAACAGTTGAGAGAAAAACTTATACGTGCCTGTATATTAGATGTGTGTAGGTCTTAAAGGGACAGTAGGCCTATTAAACATGCAACCGACTGTCATTAAAGGGATAGATCACCCTAAAATTAAATTTCTGCCATTACTTACTCACTGTCACGTTGTCCCAATCCTGTATTAATTTCTTTCTTGTGCTGAACACAAAAGATAACCAAACAGTTGCTGGTCCACATTGAATTTGATAGTAGGAAAACAAATAATACTATGGAAGTCACTGTGGACCAGCAACTGTTTGGTTTTCCACGTTCCTCAAAATAGCATTTATGTTCAGCAAAAGTAAGAAACTCATTCAGGTTTAAAACAACTTTTGAGTGAGTAAATGTTGGTATAAAAATAAAACACTATGACAGAATTGACAGACAGATGACAGAATTTTTATTTTTGGGTTAATTATTCCTTTAATGTTAATAAAACACCAAAACACAAAGAGAAAAATCACTCACTGCTCTTGACTGAAGAACTTTAATACAGTTGCTTTAGGAATCAGTCTATATTGTGTTTTATTTTTATATTTGTTCATTCAATTTCTTGAATGCTCCTGCTAAATACACCTACTGTACCTGAAAATAAAGCACTGTTTGTTTTATTTGTATATTATGTGTAGTTGTAATGTGTATCTTTGACATTATTTTATCTTTATATTAAAAAATAAAGAACAAAGATTTTTATCTTCGCCTATTTTGGCCTAAATATATACCATTCTTTTTTCTTTTTGTTACCTTGAAAGGCTTTGTCTTTATGATAGGGAAATTAGTTTGGCTGTAATGCTCAGACAACTTGCAAAATAGTAAAATCAACATGACAAAGAACAGTGATTAAATCGTGAATCGTGATATTTCTAAAAAAAAAAATTGTGATATGATATTTTTTCCATATCGCCCACCCCTACCAAGAAATATGAAAAAAACACTGCTGTTGCAGGCATTTTCAGAAGTTGATTTTTGCCTTTTTAACTATGCAGACAGGCAGACCGATAGACAACATGATAGATATATTGATAGATAGAACGGGCGGACAGACAGAATGATAGAGAGAATGAAAAACAGAACAACAAAATTAACACAATATAATGAATAAATTAATGAATGAAATATAGATAAAACAAACAAACAACAGAAAAAACAAACAACAGAACAAAGGTAGAACAATAGATAACCAATAGAAAGATGGCAGACAGACAGACAGATAGATTGACAGATACATAGAATGTTAGATGAGCGCTAAATAGAATGATAAATCGACAGACAGACTAATGGATAGATGGATAGAATGAACAAAAGATAGAACGTACAAACAAACAATGATACATAGAATGAGTGATAAATAGAAGCATTATATTTAATCATGAACCAACTGATGCAAATTTTGTCTATGTGCACATATTAACTCTCATCAGCACACAACACTGACAAAATTTGGCAATAGGTAAGAAACAAGATGAGAATAAAACAGGTTACGTAAGTGTCCATTTTGATGGACCAAAACAAAACATGAGTACACCGGGTTTTATGACAGGATGTGTAGACACTACTACTGCTGCCAATCAGGCACCACGCGTTAAACTCAATATCCGTGAAGAGAGAACAGAACACCAGCCAGCTTCATTAGTGCTGGTGCCATCCAGTAGAAACCAGCCAATGTGTTTCTCTACATCCCTCTCCAGATGAGGGTCTGGACAGCAGATGGCTTCCCTCTTAAGGCTAAATACGTTGAGTAAACGCTGCAGGGCAATTTAATAATTCATCAACTAACTTTTGCATTCACTAGGAACCTAAAAACATCCACTGCGCAAGTGAGAAGTTCTTTATATATTCCATATGGTCATATTTAGTTCACACTGGATGCATTAAGACATTTGAATGATACTCTCTTGCTTTCCCAGGGAAAGCAAGAGCTGATCAAATGTAAAAAACTGTAACTTGAATGCAATGTAAGTCGCTTTGGATAAAAAGTGTCTGCTAAATGCATAAATGTAAATGTAAAATAGGACACTTAAATGTTTAAGTTTGGCTTTCCTGTAGCTCAAATGGTAGAGCATGGCGTTAGCAACACCAATATCATGGGTTCGATTCCCAGGGAAAGCAAGAGCTGATCAAATGTAAAACTAACTTGAATGCAATGTAAGTCACTTTGGATAAAAGCGTCTGCTAAATGCATAAATGTAAATGTAAATGTACTCTTGACACACTCACCCTGTCTCTCTCCATACAGTGCCTGAGTCACCTATGTATACAGATTGAGGCCAATGGTGAGCATCTGTGGCAGAGACATTACCGCCCTGATGACACTCATCTATGCTACACACGATACAAACATAACATGCCAACTCTGACTGGTGAACGACTCTAGACTTCATGCTGACATTATACATGGATGTTACAGAAATGCAGCAGAAAATACCAAGGACTTGGTACTAACCTATAAGGAACTATAATAATACTTTATATATAAATTATATAGCAATGCATCCTAGCATTTAGAGGTTTGATTTTTTTAAAGAAATTACTACTTTTATTCAGCAAAAAATAATTAAACTGATCAAGAAGTGACAGTTTTTGAACTTTCTGTTCATCAAAGAAACCGGAAAAAATGTATCAGGGTTTCCACATAAATATTAAGAAGCTGATCTGTTTTTAACCTTAATAACACATAATAATAATTGTTTCTTGAGCAGCAAATCAGCATATTAGAATGATTTCTAAAGGATCACGTGACAATGAAAACTGGAGTAATGATGCTGAAAATAAAATATATTTGATTTTAATAATACTACTGTTGTATATAACAATATTACCATTTTTACTATATATTTTTTTAAACAAATGCAGCCTTGGTGAGAATAAGAGACTTCATTTTTGAAAAGTAGCACATGTGAACAATAATACACTAAGTATAAATGGAATATTTGCTTATTGCTTTTTATGATTTACCAATTTAGTACAAAATGTCATATGAATAACCAGCTAGAATTGGTAAATTCTTATTCTCACAATTACTGATTTTGAATTTATTTATTTATTTACAGACAGACAGATAGATAAATAGAACAAACTAAGAACGATAACTAGACAGAACAAACAAGTGAATGACAATTTGATAGACATAAGTGAAGTGTAAGCTCTTGCTTAGTCTGTATCAAACGAATTACACGACATCTGCTGATTTGTGCTATTTTTGTACATCTGATGCAGTCCCCTGACTCTACAGATTCTGCAATGCACTGATTACATGACACAATAGCTTCTATATAAAGAACCATTAAGAGAAAAAGGAAAAACACTGCATTTACAGTTAATTTAAAGAACCGAGTGAAGCTCAAATTCTCCTGATCTATTGTCCATGTTCACGGTTCTGTTTGGAAACACGTGGCACGTGATGTACATGTGATGACACTACACGTGTCTGCTCTGGGGCTCAGAGCACATTTACGGACGTGTCTATCCCAATGCAGCTCTTGAATGGGAGGGGAAGAACATCACTTTACCATTTAAAGAAATCAAATTCCGAGTTTTAGCTTTTAGTCCATGGGTGTTGGCTGCTATTTGGTAGTGTAAAAATAACTTTGGAGATGTACTTTTAAAATGTACAGCATTTCTCTTTCCTGCGAAAATGTGCCTAAATATTGATGACTGATCCTATTGATATCAAACTGATGTCCAATCAAATGCTCTCTAGAATGACAATATATCTCTCCCACCAGTGCATCCCGCAAGCAAATCACACGTCTTACCTGATTTATTCACTTAAATAAAACACTAGACATTTAAATGAGGAAAAACTGCATTAAAATGTGAAAAAAAATCCTACATCGACAACTTTCCATTTACTTTTTTCATGACCTATTCCTGTCCATTCAGAGCATATTAGTTTCCATCTTTTGTTTTTTCTGCCTGGCTTGGATGTACTGAAAACGGAGGGCAAGGAATGAAAGGCCACTGTTGTCAGCATGGCACGTGTGGAGGTGGCTCATTTCCACGCAGACGTCAGGTGGACCATGGGACACGTGCCGCGTCTCCCATCCTTCTGATTGCTGCTTCTGTCATCAATGGCTTGAGAAATCAAACAAGAGACTGGCAGGCATACAGTCTAGCACTATGACACACTTTTGTCAACGCAGATGATGAATGGAAGATGGAAAAGCTTGAATGAAAAACCCAATGTGTTAAAATGGCTGATTGTTGTTGAAAGCAATTTGGGAAGTGATGTCATCTAATCTGCTTCATCAAAATTGAATTCCAAATGAGTCCCAAAAAGAGCCCTGTATGAATAAAGGAATAATTCATCCAATAAGTGCTCTTTTTTTCCATACAATTCAATGAATGACCATTTCAAGCTATTCAAAATGTGGACCACGCACATTTGTGTAGTATATTTCAAGTCTTCTGAAATCATGACACAGAAATTTAAGTTATAATTCACAAAAAACATCCATGACGCAGGGATGAATCAAATTGTGAATAAATTGTTCTTTTGAGTCAGATGTTTTCAATAAATAATTTGATTACGTTCAAACAGTCCATAAATCCCCCCCAACTCAATCTAGCTCCTCATGGCTTCAGAACCAAAAGCACCATAAAAGTGGTCCATACCACTCGAGCACTTATTCCAAGGATTCTAAAGAAATGACACAAAAATGTTTTTATTCACTAAAAATCTTTTAGTCCTTGCTCTCCTTGACATGTACATAACAGAAGCAGCAATGTCAGATTTGTGATCTTTTTTTTTTCTTAATGAATCAGTTGATCCAGTGCACAGAATAAGTCTGAATGATTCATTCATTCTGCTAAATGTAAATGTAAATGTAAAATTCATGACTCTGAAGGATCTCAATAGGGGCTTTCACACCAGAGGAACCTTTTTATAGTTCCTAGAACTGCTGGCGGAAGTACCCTCTTTCGAACGTTGTCTACAGCGTTGTGTTCTTTTCTCAGCCTCGATGATATGTAACACTGCAAGTTGTATGTCATAGAAGATCTAGTCCGTTTTTTATGCTTGTTCAGTCTTGTAAATTGTGCATTTTCATTCCATCTCCGTTATCACGAATCCCACAACACACAACAAAAACAGCTCTGATCATGGCATTCTCCATTTACTGGCTGTTGATGTTTGTAAATGTCACGAATAATAACGTCACTGTCCGAGTTCCTGCTATCGGTGCGAATGCAACCTGGACAATGGCCCAAGGGAGAAATTGGTTCTCTAGGAACCACCCTACTGGCTAGTTCCTAGAACTAAGTTTTTAGAACTACTCAATGACTTGGTTCTTTATTCAAAACTACTGTACGGAATGTCTTCAGAGGACTTGGATACTTTAGTTACAAATCATTTATCTTATCTATATCAACTCTATTCTCAGTCTTAAAGATATCAGAAGGTTCAATTATAACAATTTAATACAAGCATGAGAGGGGTCATTCGGGGACTCTTAGAAGGCACTCTGGGAGCTGGGTAACTAGTGGCTGTCACTAAGCATGGCTGAGAAGACAGCAGCATCTTTGCGGTGACCTTTTGCTAGGATACAACACAATTTCACTTTACGTTCAATACATTTCCCTTTTTGTCCACTTTATTAGGTCTCATCCACCTCTGGGGCTTTGAAAATAAAATGCTGCAGATACTGCCATAAAATCCAGACAATGCACATCTTTTAGACAGACTGATTTTCAGTCTCTCTCAATAAAAATGTCAGTGCTAATTCTTATTGTGCCTTCTTGGAGGTCATTATGCTGCGACAATGGAAGGAAGAACAGAGGCAAATAAGAACAAAAGAATAAGAAACAGTATTGATTTATCAACCTTAAAGTCACAGAAATTCACATCTACTTTCAATGAGCTGCATCTGATGTCAGCAATACTTCAAACCCATAATTCAATGTTTTTTAATCAACTAAAATGAAACAGGCAAAAACATGAGTGCTTCTAAGAAGAAATTTAAGTTTTCTATTTAAAATAAATGACAAATACTCATTCACAGTGGACTCTGTTTGGCTGGAAAGACTCATTTCAAAGAAATTGCTGGTAATTTACTGGTGCTTCATTGATTTTATATCTGATGTTTGTTGACAACAACTTCAAAAAAATAGAGTCAGTTTTTATTTTGACCACAGGATATTATACGGAAAAAGCATGTTTTTCACAGCTCATAAATTATTATATAAATACTAACAAACATGATAACAGAGGGCTTTTGTCATTCAATCAAAAATTATGTGATCTTTTACACATTGCAATATGCATAAAGTTGTGCATGTTTTTAAATGCAGGACATACAAATCATAAGCACACCCAGCCACACTTTAACAGACTCCTTCGATTCAGCCCCCTATACAGAACTGTACTTTATAGAACAAAAACAAGTGATCTGTGAGTGGGTAATGTGGAGATCCCTGCATCCTCCTCCTCTGTACAGTACAGAATGGCTGCTCTAGGAAACGGCTGCAACACTGAGGAAAATTACAGGGCTTAAGTGCATTGGCCCGGCCCTCCGGCCCTTCAAATTAGCTGCCATTCTGCAGAGCTCTCGTCTGCCTGAGTGCTAATTAACATCGGCAGAGGGACAGTGAGCAGAGGTTTGGTAGCAGACTACGTACAGCTCCTCAAAAGCAGATTATTTGATCTTTTTGTGGTAGAAACTGATTTCAAGACAATGCCATTTCATATATATATATATATATATATATATATATATATATATATATATATATATATATATATATATATATATATATATATATATATACATATACATATATATATATACATATATATATATATATATATATATATATATATACATATACATATATATATATATATATATATACACACACACACAAACTGCAAAGGTCAATGTTTTTAAATTAAATTAAATCAAATTAAAATGTAATTAAATTGTAACCTATACAGTAACAGTACTGTACCCAAATGGAATTAATTCAGGTTTAAAAAAAAACATGACCCAGTTTTCTCGGCTGAAGGCAGGGAATATTGATCCAGCATTCCAATGATTAGCAACACACAACGTTCGGTGATTTGAACTAACCTAGAAACCTATAGTACAACCATGCATGGGGCAGTCGAGGTCGAGATTGTGCCCTAATGGAAACTATGTTAAGAGTGAATTAGCACTACGTTTCATGGATGTGGACATCAGAAGTTCATCATCTCACCTATTTATATAGTAAGATCTAATTCAACACACAAACTGCAAAAAATACATCACTTGCAAGGCAATGAAAAGATACAATGAAAGCTAATTTATATATTACAAATAAATAAACAGACTTCAAAAACATTCTTCATTAGGTATGGTTTTTACTTTGCACCATAAGCGTCTCTTATCTAATATGCGATTAATAAAGGGGTTAATATAATTTATTTAGGCTACAGTGGGAAAAAAAGATGTGTTTGTCTTTTATTTATGTTTCCAGTGTCTATATTCACTAGTTTGTATATCAGTGTAGTATAATTTGTGTTTAGCCGTGTTTAGTACAAGTACTTGGTGAAATGGGTGACTTCAGACCTCCAAAAAGGGAAATAATAGGAGCTCCTTTAGCAGAAGCATCTGTAATATTAACAGTCCAATTATTTTGTGTTTTAAGTGCAACAGTCTTTATGATTATGGCTCCATACACAATGGTTGGCAAGACTTCATTAGCGAAGAAGAATAGTGGGCAAAAAATGGACAGGGACTGTTGAACATTGAAAATGATTGTGTCCAAACAACAGAATTACTGCAGCAGAAGTGACAGCAAACCTCAATATTGACCCTGTTTTCACAAAATTAGAGCTTCACAAAGCTAACATCCATTAAAGAGATCCTAAAACTTAAATCACAGACAGCAATGCTAAAATACAGGCAAACAAGGCAGGCAGTGATTTCCTCCTCCAACATGAATACTACATATGCCTTCCAGTGCATGTATATACACTTTCTGGAAATTGTTAGCCAACAAGTTAATAAACCAGTGAGAGTGTGGAAACAAGGCGCATGTTTAAAAAAAAACAACTACAAAAAAAACACCCAGCTGTGTTTGTGAAAGGAAAAATATCTTTGTAGCTGATCCCGCCGTTCAACTTTGACTGCCTGATCAATGTCTGCGCTTAGATGTCAGAGCTGACTGCTTTTATTACTATTAAATGAGTGAAACTGAAGCTTTGCTGCAGCTCTCTTTTATCCCCTACACTTCAGTTTGAATCATCTATCCCACTTTTGCATGAAAAGCTCGTTTTATTCCTGTCTTTGCTTTGTTAAAGTATGAGGAGTACTTCAAAGTGAGCATGTCAGTATTTTTTGAAACCTTTTTTGCCTTTCTTCATTACAGACTGCTCGATTTGAACAAAAGCACAGGTGACTTTTATAGTTCTTCTGTCTGTGGGTTGGGGGCATCTGGGTTCATTGCATCTACCAAGCGTATACCTGATAAAACTGACCTCAAGAAGTCTCAAGGATTGTGTTTCCAAGGCTTCAGATCTCTAAGCTAAATTATTCAGCTGTGTAATTCAGTTTCTCCAGAACCTCTGTTCACCCACATCCTGCACAAATGAATAGCCATTTAAATCAAACGAATAACAAAGAGACATCAAATGCATTTTCATGTTTATGGGTAATCAGTAACTTGCATCATGTAAAATCCCTATTCTGTGTAATGTCATTCATACCAAATAGCTAAAAACATTTAATCACTGACAAGATGTTGCTTTCATTGCCCTCCAAACTTTATTCGATCTGACAACAATCAGGTCACACAACAAAGAATACAATGACTGATGCTTCACACTGGTAATCTTTGGTGGTTTGGTGCAGATCACAATATTGTTTGACTGCACAATATGATGTTTCTATTTATCTATTCGGGCTATTATTAGGGCAAAAATCATGTGCCAAACAGGCACACGTGAAAACTGACTCATCAGAAGAGCCTTAGACAACAAAAACATCTAACAAATAGCTGTTTACTCAAATGTAATAAAAAAGGTCACGTTTTTGCTGTAGAAAATCAATAATAAATGTTCACATGCTGATATATATATATTTTTTTTTACAACTACAGATTTTTGACCTTTAACGTCTTTATAAGGCTAAATCTCTAAGTGAAAAAAGGCCACATATTATGCCCCTTTTTTACTGATGTAATATGTAATATGAGTCTCAGGTGTCCCTACAATGTGTCTGTTAAGTTTCAGCTCAAAATACCCCACAGATCATTTATAATGCCTATTTTGAGTGGAAGCAGAAACACACTGTTTTCATGAATGTATTTTTAAATGCAAATGAGCTGCTGGTCTCCACCCCCTTTTCTAGAACAGGGCTGTGCCTTTACAGCTCGTTCCTCAGATACTCTGCTATAAAACATATGTTTGGTTTTGATTATCATGCATACCGTGCTGAAATCATGCGTTTTAAAGCCATATCAGTCTAAACTTCTGATACATGGTTTTCTGAGCGCACACATCCGAAGCACACGCACAGAAAGCAGCTTTCACATGGCATGTGAGTACTAAACTGAGTTCATTAAGTTCTTCCATGTCTTATTGTGCTTAAACTGTAAAATACACACAAGTTTATGTTAAAAAAAACACATAAGTTACAAAAACACAGTTTGTTATGTATGTGAAGGTATAAACTGCTGGGAAAGAAATTGCATGTTTATATTACAACTGTGTATTAAGTGATAGCAGCATAATATACAGTACCTATGCTGCTGCCTATACTGTTAATATGACCCAAACAATAAAATAAAAACAGAAAATCTCTGTCAAAAGAAAAGTGTCTGTCAGCAGTCGTGGATGGGGCTTGTAAAATGTGACGTCACATTTTATGGATTCTGCAGACAGATTGTTCTGAGACACTGCTTATGATTTATGGGGATTAAAAAAAGGAGCGGGCAGATTTTTAACATTATAGGGTGGTTGTGTACAAACAATGTCAACACACATTTATGTTCAAACATGTAAAAGTGAATTTTGCATAATAGGTGCCCTTTAAAGTTGCAATACTTGCACATTAATTTCTCACATTGAGAAATAAATAAATATAGCTAAACTAAACAAACAAAATAAAACAACCTAATTTTACTGATAAAAAAAAAATGTATATATATATATATATACACATACAGATTCTGTATATATTTTCACCACTGAGATAAGAAATAAGCACTATATATGATTTATATTTTACTGATTTACTAAAAAGTGGGTCATTAAACAAAACATGACTCACTCACATCAATCAGAGCTGAATGGGCATCAGGGTATGTAACAGTTATTAATATAAGGCTATACAGTATAATTATTTTGTGCCTTCTCAAAAGTATTTACAGATTCGTTAATGGAATCACGAGGGAATCAGAATGATTTAACAATTCCCTTTGCTGTTCACCAGCACCTGATTTCCTCAGATCTGAGTTGGAATGGAATAAGAGAATCACTTGGACAGAGAGAAAGGAAAGCGGGATATCAGGGGAGGGGGTCCTCGAAGAACATAACATGAGAATTTATGTAGGTCATCGATTCAGAAATGTGTGTCAGTGGACGAGACGATAGTGAGTGCGTAGCCCTGAAGACTTCAGAGCAGAGGAAAGGAATGAGAGAGGAAGAAAGAGATGTGGAGTCTCTTTATTTAGTATCTATTATCTATCAACAAGGACAGGGTTAAGATGCACTTATCGACTTGAATTTTCAAATATATTTCTCCTTTTAATATGACATAAAAATAATAAATCCAGAGTTAAAGCTGAATTGTGAAATGGCTTAAGAGGAATTATTACTGTTATTACTGCATAGAAATTCAACAAAATTAAACAGGTATGTAAGTGTTCTTCCACCATGGTCCATAAAATTATTTAATAAGATAAAAATCTCTTCCTCCCTCCATACATCCACCTTTTTGAATTTCTTTGAATTCCTATTTTTGAATCAAGTTTATCTCAATTAAAAGCAATTAAAATCAGGAATAGAATTGGAATGTGAAAAAGTCTTTTCAATTTGATTCTGAATAGCACACAACTCTAGCTGATTTACTGCTTTGGGAAAAAGGAAAAAAAAACAGCAAAAATTAGTTCAGTTGGTAAATTCCTTTCCAAAGTAATAAACAACTTAGACTATATAGAAAGCAACTGCTATATTCAAAATCACAGTTACCTCACCTCAGTGAACCTTCTCCTCTGACACTTAAGGGGAGAGAACGAGAGCTCAGGGTCAATCTCCGCAGAATAAATCCAGTTATTTGAAAGCTCCCCAGACACCACACACACAGGCTCTCACATCTGAGCCACCTCAACTTTGCTTATTAGGGGAAAGATATGTGTCATCCAGAAACAACATGCATCGCTAAAACCCAAAAGCACCTCAGGGGAAAGTGACCACCTGTGAAGTCCAGAAAGTCTAAAGAATATAGGCCATTCTTTCTAGTGACCCTGTTTACAAGCGAGACAGACTGAACCTCTCATTTTCCAAGCTGTCTGTAAAGCCGTGGCCGCCAAGCAGATGGACAAATCATTGTTCTGCTCACAAGACAGATGAATATCCCACTGTCACAAAGTGAGGAGAGATGACAAACAGAATAACGCCAAGGAATCTAGGCTGACAGCGCATACACATATTCAGGCTTGTCAGGCCTTTTATTTAGGTCCACTGGCAACATCTTCCCACTCTCAGAGCAGTTTGTGATATAGACTATATATATGGTATAGACTAGCAAATTTCCCCAGGAGTCACAAAAAGTGAGAGTAGATTAAGTTATAAAATCACTTTAGAGAGACTATTTATCTTCAGCATTATGGCAGTGAGAGGAAGCAAAGAGCCATTCTGAGAAAGTAAACAGATGACATTGTATTTTAGCAAGCTCAGATGAAACAGAAAATTCTTCACTGAAAAACAAATGGTGTAGAATTTCTATGAAACTATTTTTACTATCAAGTTTCTTTAAAACTATTTTTACTCAGAAACTGCTTGTAAATTTAACAAACAATTACAAAGAAATAAGTACCTAACAAATTGAATTAAACATGAATTATGAACATAAAATGATCTGTCTGTCTATCTATCTATCTATCTATCTATCTATCTATCTATCAAGATACTTTGAAATTATTTTTTTTCAGAAATTGCTAGTAAATTTTACAAACAATTACAAAGAAATAGCAAGTAACACATGCGAACGTGAAATTAAACATGAATGTGACTTAGAACATCTGAAATATTTTCTTGTAAAATATGTTCCAATACTCTTGTTTTATTTACAACTTCAAAAAACAAAACAAACAAAAAATCAATTTTACAGTATTGGAAAACATGTTTGCATTTGAAACCCAGTGAACCCTAATATTGCTATTCATAAAAAATAATCATTATCATTGAGGGATGAACGTGGGAGCGATTTACACAAGGATGCTTACACGTGCCATCGCTTTTGAAACAATAGCAAGTGTGTTTTGGGGTTGTCTGTATTTTGGGCTTTTAGCAATACAGCCTGGGCTACTAAACTTCCAATAACCCACACTGCTCACCAATTGAACCTAACGAACTCAATGAATCACACTGCAAACAATCTAACTGGAACACCATCTGCAGTAAACAATAAATTATATTTATATATTTTTTTTAAAAAGACCCATCATATGCCATCTACCCCTGAAAATGCCTCTCTTTGTATCTGCGTATTGATGTCAGAAGGTCAGGTATGAATCATTACTCACATGCTGGTTCAATAAAAACTAATAATCAGGTCTCACACATGTGATGAGACAGCAGGAGATGTTTCACACATTCAAAACATGAATGATTTCTATGAATAATTACTGAATATAAATACTGTGAAAGCTACATAATTATCATAACTAGTTACGGTGCATAATAACAGTGACAAAAATGATACAGCATGTACTGTGTAATGTGAGACGGGCTTTGGTTCTGTATGGTGAAGCAGTCTTGTTCTATCAGATTCCTGAACGAGACTGTGTAGTACAGTGTGCGCTGAGAGATTGTACAGAAGCTTCTAGTGTAATCATTGTGACACCTGAGTGATGCTGGAGCCACACTGCCTGATACATTTACAAGAATTGAAGGACTTTTGCAGAACTAACAGACAAAAAATACATGCAAAACTATCATTCTATCTATATCTATCTACCTATCAATCAACATTATTGTTTTTTTTTTAAACCCATTTCAAAACAAGGCAACACAGTTCAAGAAATGAGATATTCATAGTGATAAAATATACAATATGAAACACATACAATTCTAAACATCAATAATAAATACTGAAGCAAGGAGTTTCCAATTACATCTTGTTTTTGAATAGTGGAGACTAGTCGTTACACAGGAAGATGTTTGCACCGTAAGTAACAAGAAGGTTTTAATCAGAAGTCAAATTGTGCAAACGCTTGTTTTTGTCCTAGCAGTGGGTTTGTATGCTTCCTCTTTGCATAATTCAAAACATTTGAAAACAAGACTTTTGTGAATTCTGTCCTTCAAATTCAGTTCTTTCAATAGCTGTTGTGGAAAAAAAGGGAAAACCATAAAACCTAGTTCATGATTTTTTCCTCCCATAAATGTCTTACCATTTAAATTTTGCTGAAAAGAATATGCTGTTTAATAGCAGGTTCCTATCGTGATAACTGATGCTAAGATTTGTGTCAATACAGAAACTAAGTTTTAAAAACATTCATACCATGAAAAATATTCACTTAAATAAAATAAGTAAATAAAAAGTAAAAAAAATATGTGACAACTACCACAGTGGTCTTCTCTTTTGCCAAGACGTGGAAGAATCTCTCTCACTTATTTTATTTCTGTTCTTGCACCAAACATTTCTGGCTTCAATTTTCACCATCCATATTTCCAGATGTGCAATATTTCTGTCATTATTTTTTTTTCACTGTGATGTTTCTGGCAATAAGGAGCTAGATAAACTTCACTTGTATGATGGGTATCGGACACATTCACCCAATAGTATTTGCTTCAGGTTTACATTTACTTTTATCATTATTTCAGAAAAAAATCCAATAAAAAAGCTTTAGTATATTACAGTACAATCTTTAAACAAATAGTATTTTTCCTCTGTATTCCCTCACTTGTTTTTGTTCTCCTACAGTACATCATATTTTTTGTTGAAATTTAAAGTGCTTTTTTTCACACATTTAATGTAGAAATTCACATCAAATATACAATCAAATTAACTGGAAAAGAGATAAACACTTATCTGAGGGCAACACTGATAGATGATCGGTGCACAATCGATAGGGTTTGATTAATGTTCATAATGTGACAGCTGATGTGGTGATTTCTGCAGAGGTTCTGCCAAAGTGTCTGGGACGGGACGGGACGGGACGGGACGGGCTCACAGCGGGAATAAACTCTAGATGTGTCCTTCTCTCAACTCACAGATGGAGCTAGACAAGCTTTCACGTGAAATCGGGCCATCTATTGATTCTGTGACAATGCCTGCCATTGACTTTTTAAACGTGTGTTTGTGAAAGGTACTGTAGAAAAGCGCCGCGTATGGCTGCTGTGGTGTAGAACGCTCCCGTTCTTTTAATGTTTTTGTTTGTTTGTTCTGTGTTTAGTCAAATCTATTTCTATCAGTTTTACCAGAGACAAACTACTGGACATAAGGCAACACACACCGGACAATTTTCTTTTCTTTTTTTTTTCGGTTTTTGAGTATTCAGACGCTTTGTTGGATGTTTTGGTCGGAGGGGCAGCGGTCCTAGTCAAACGCGCGCTCAGACGGAAAAGAGGGAAGTGCGCCGGCGCGCTGGTTAAGCTCCGCGAACGCGGCTTCCAAACTGCGCTCCCAAGCATTCATCTCGCGAATCTCCTATCCCTTCCTAACAAAACGGATGAACTACTTCTCCTCACCTGCACAAACAAGGACTTTTCAAACTCTGCTGCATTGTGCTTCACTGAAACCTGGCTGAGTGAAACCATCCCGGATAACATTTGCCGGGCTATCAGCTGTTCAGATCAGATCGCATCACGGAGCTAACGGGGAAAATGAGAGGTGGTGGACTATGTTTCTACATAAATGAAGGTTGGTGTTCAGATGTAACAACTCTGAAGAAGATGTGTTCTCCTAATTTGGAGGCCCTCTTCATAAACTGTAAACCGTTCTACTCGCCCCGAGAGTTTTCCTCTTTCATTCTCTTGAATGTGTACGTGCCTCCAGACGCGTACGTGAGCGCCGTGATGCAACAGCTGGCCGAACAAATATCTGAAACGGAGCAAAGGTACCCGGACTTTTAATCATTCTTGGAGATTTTAATAAGGCAAATCTCTCCCGCGAACTGCCAAAATACAGACAGCACGTTACATGTCCCACCAGAGACAGTAATATATTGGATCACTGTTACACAATAATTAAAGATGCATATCACTCTGTCCCACGGGCAGCTCTGGGGCTCTCCGATCACTGTTTGGTTCATCTCATACCAACCTACAGGCAAAAACTTAGATCTTCTAAGCCTGTATTAAGAACTGTTAAAAGATGGACTAATGAAGCAGAGCAAGATTTAAAAGCTTATTTTGACCTCACTGATTGGAGTGTTTTTGAAGCTACTCTGCATTGTTGGGTCTGGTGTCTCTCATCTTCCTCTTGACAATACCCCATAGATTCTCTCAGGTTTTCAGGTCAGGCGAGTTTGCTGGCCAATCAAGCACAGTAACACCATGGTCATTGAACCAGCTTTTGGTACCTTTGCCAGTGTGGGCAGGTGCCAAGTCCTGCTGGAAAATGAAATCAGCATCTCCATAAAGCTTGTCAGCAGAAGGAAGCATGAATTGCTCTAAAATTTCCTGGTAGATGGCTGCGTTGACTGTGGACTTCAGAAAACACAGTGGACCAACACCAGCAGATGACATGGCAGCCCAAATCATCACTGACTGTGGAAACTTCACACTTGACTTCAAGCAACATGGATTCTGTGCCTCTCCACTCTTCCTCCAGACTCTGGGACCTTGATTTCCAAATGAAATACAAAATTTACTTTCATCTGAAAAGAGGACTTTGGACCACTGAGCAACAGTCCAGTTCTTTTTCTCCACAGCCCAGGTAAGATGCTTCTGACGTTGTCTCTGGTTCAGAAGTGGCTTGGTAGCCCTTTTCCTGAAGACGTCTGAGCGTGGTGACTCTTGAAGCACTGACTCCAGCTTCAGTCCACTCCTTGTGAAGCTTTCACAAGTGTTTGAATCAGCTTTGCTTGACTGTATTCTCAAGCTTGCGGTCATCCCTGTTGCTTGTGCACCTTTTCCTAACCAAATTCTTCCTTCCAGTCAACTTTGCATTTAATATGCTTTGATACAGCACTCTGTAAACAGCCACACCTTTCAGTAATGACCCTCTGTGACTTACCCTCTTTGTGGAGGGCGTCAATGTTCGTCTTCTGGATCATTGCCAAGTCAGCAGTCTTCCCCATTATTGTGGTTTCAAATAAGTTACAAGAAAAAATTAACTTTTTCACGACATTCTAATTTATTGAGATGCACCTGTATAAACAGAATGTAGGTGTTTAATAATGAACTTCATGATGAATTTAGTGTCACTGTGCTTTTTTGCACTATTACAGTTCACAGCAAATTACAATACAGAAACCTGTTTATTTTTGGATCCCGACACCAATCAAGGTGAAGACTCAACATATCCATCTGGATCTCTACATGATCCATCTGAGAGGTGGATTAAAGAGGTGGATCTGACAGAAGATTAAAGAAAAGGTGCGGTGTCGATGGAGGAGGGTGTATTATTTGCAATGTCAGCAGGGATTCTCTACCGATAGCTATTATATCTGCCTCAAGCGGATCTGATTTCCCGGCTATCATGTCTGCAAGAGCCACGAGGGAGCAAGAATGGTTTATCCCAGACCGTCACACTGACCTACATTTTGAGATACATTTCTGATGTTCAACCACATGCAACAGTTTCTTGTTGTAACTCCATGAGTCATCATAGAGATCCTACAGAGCCTCTGAAATAAGCATCAATACTCATCCAGCTGACCAACAGTGTCATCCACGATGACAATTACACACAATAAAGCAATCTCATTAACACTGGCCAGGACAGCAGGGTCAGAGATGTTGTTACAGCGACTCATTTTAAAGTGTGTGAAGGCATAATTGACGTGAACAAAAGAGGAGTATGAATGTGTATAATTATATGACTAATCCTATAAAAGATCAAAGGGGGAAAATTAGAAGAAAGATGTTATTATACACAGTTCAACTTTGTTTGATAGTTCAACACGCAAACTGATGTTAAATGAAAAACCTGGTGAGAGAATCTGGGAAACTTATCCAACCACAATTTTAACCAGCATGGTTTTAAAATCTACAGTCCTTACAGCCCATCATGGACTCAGAACCGACTTTGTCCTATTTACTAATAACTGCATCTGCTTCAGGGAACATTTCCCATTTCCATTACCAACATGCACGTGTCTCTCGTCCATCAGATCCGAATAAGAGCCGCAGCAACCCAAAGGACAAAATACAGTTCATTTATATAATTTGTGCTTGCTGCAGTTGCCAATGATCCAAAACTGTAAAACACTCAAAAATATACAACAAATTAGAAGCAGCGTAAATATATTTTACTAATATTCACTTATAAAATAGACATCCCTGGTCTTATGTACCAGTTTGCAAAGTTAAAATATTAAAAACTTTTGTTTATTTTTTTTCATGATACTTTGATGTATAGAAAGCAAAATATATAAATGAATTAACTAATTAATTAAAAAAATTTAAATATCAAAACATCAAGTCTGGCCCCAAACTTATTAACTTATATTTTTTATATAGAGACCACTTTGTCTCATTGGACAAAGTGAAGTCTGGTGGACATTGTTTAGTCAGATAACACGTTTCAATCTGAAATATGACGCATTACAGGAGTAAAACTTTAAATGTAAGGCTTTATATCCATCAATGTGTGAGCTTTTCAGTTCTCTTCTTTACAAACTAAAACTGCATAATGTTCACGGAGACTGTCTAAGATTAGCAAATCTCGGAGTCAATTGATAATCACACTGCTGTCATTGACAACCAATCAGTTGCATAAATCAGGTGCAATATTAGATCATTATTTGAAGATTTTTTTTCCCTCACAGTGAGTTTTTAGAAAGCCGTGTGTTGTGTTACCTTATCAGACCTGCAGTTCCGGCAGCGTATCTCAGTGATGGAAAGATTATGAAACCTATATAACAGAAACACCTTAATTTGTTGACCTTTAAAGGTCAGTGAAACAGAGATAGCTGTAGCTGAAATATGGCTTCTACATGAGAAAATCAAAGGACATTCAAACACCCTTTAAATGCTAAACGGTCACAGTCCGGGCTGAGATCCATCTGAGGGTATAAGAGTATAGATGTGATATTTCTGTCACCATGTCCCTATTTCCTCCTACATACTGACATGGCAACAGACCGTCAGCGTTCAGTCATTATGGTGAGCAGTGACTCAACGAGCTAAAAGCACATGTGTGAGAACAGCAGGCTATTGATAACACACACATTCATCAGATCAAATCTCTTCTCGAAAAGTCAACCCAATTTACACTGCTGTTCAAAAGTTTGGGGGCAGCACAGTTTTTTAATGCTGTTGTCCTTATGCTCATGAAGGCTGCATTTATTTGATTTAAAATATAATAAATCAGTAATATTATTAAATATTATTACAATTTTAAATAACTTTTCTATTCGAATATATTTTAAAATATAATTTATTTCTGATGGCAAAGCTGAAATTTCAGCTTCATTATTCCAGTCTTCAATGTCACATGATCAGAAATCATTCTAATATGCCGATTTTATGCTCGATAGATTTCTTATTATTATCTGTGTTGAAAACAGTTTTATATCTTTCCGGAAACCATGACACTTTTTTATTTTTTCAAAAAAAGCAGCATTTATTTAAAAAATCATTATAAATGTCTTTACTGTCATTTTGATCAATTTAATAGGCCTTTGCTGAAGTATTAATTTCTTAATAAAAATATCTTACAACTCTTATTTTTGGGGAAAATAGGAAAAAAACACTCCTTCAATCATCAGGATCTATTCTAGATGTAAGGTCCACTTTTACAATCCATTTAATTCCAGATGGATCAAATTATGTCTGTCCTACATTTTTTCTTGAAATGTCACATTATGAAAAAAGGTTTCAGGCATCAATTCATCTTGACTTTACTAGTATCTATCCAAAAACCTGTCTTATTTTAATGATTGACAACAGTAAGAAAAATTGGGCCATGTCTAAAGATGGCACAGAATGATTTCCACCAGTGGCTGGGCATAAAGTTCATGGAAGCGTATTGCACCTGGGTAATTTAACCTTATTATACCAGACCATCATTTTTGAAACTCAATATTAGGCACAATGCACAGCTTTCATTTCATCTGGCAGGAATCCAATGATATTCGTCACTAACTGACGCAAACTGACTTTCCAAAAAAAAAGGACTGCTGAATTCGCTGAGATCACCCTCGGTTGAATATACATACCATACATGTAGAAAGCAATATTTTCCACAAGAAAACCCCCCTAAGAAACTATGTTACTTAAATTGAAACATGTATCATTGCATTATAAATTAGATTTGAAAATTTTGTCTATGATAGTGTGGTCCCTAAATATGTTCAATAGAGCACACCTGTCTTCATGATGTTCTGGTGCCAAGTCTGAACATTCAGTCAATCTAAATCTTTATGTTTTTGCCTATTTTATCATTTATCCAAAGTAAAAAAAAAAAAAAAAAAAAAGAAAGTCAGATCACTAAGAACAATAGCACGCAATTTGATATCTCATATCTTATATATTATCCAACTGTATATTCTTTTACTTTCACTTTTCAGTTCAAAAACTTGTCAACCAATTCTCAAAGGGATGCATCCTGTCTTTTCTTACCTCCCCTTGATGTTAGGTAGAGCTGCAATTCAATGAGATTTCATCATTTCATAATTTCTGATGAAATCCTAGTACCCTACAGCACTTCTGCCAACACAAAGCTCTAAGGAGAAAAAAAAAGAAAGATGTGAAATGATGTTCATTTGGGTGCATTTCAATTTCAAAGATCCCAGTGTTCAGAACAGTGAGTCACATCACCAGTCTGAATATGTGCTATCAAATAATAGAACAAAAGTAAATTGGATGTCCTGTGTTCTGCCGATGCATCTGTAGGATAATAACATTATGTGAAAATCATCATTTAAAGGGATAGTTCCTCAAAAAATAAAAATTCTGCCATCATTTATTTACCATCTTGTCGTTACTAACCTGTACAGCTTGCTTTCTTCTGTGGAACACAGATATATATATTTTTTTCTTTCAATAAATGAAAGTCACTGTGGTTTAAAACAACACTGGACACCATTGACTTTCATTGTAATGAAAAAAAAAGAAAAAAAAAGAAAGGTCTTACGGGTTTGGAACAACATGAGGGTGAATAATTAATGACATCATTTTCATTTTTGGGTGAACTATCCCTTTAAAAACAAAATAATGGATATTTAGTTCTAAAGAAACACACTGAAACTTTCTTTTATTTTATAATAATTCACCTGCACTAATAAAATGATATAACTAGATTTAGCAAAAGAAGATACCCAGTGGGGTCTAAAACTAAATTGAACCCCACTGACTTTCATTGAACCAAGATATGCATAATTAAAACATGCATGCAATGGACATTGTTGAATAAGTAACTGGTGTAAAAAAAAAAAAAAAAAAAAAAAAAAAAATTAATTGTAATGAAAACAACTGGAATTTAAAGTCTTGATCTGGACACTTAGTTCTAACCTCCTGAGACCCGGGAAAAAACATTAGGAAAAAAAATAGTATGTTTTCATTAAATTGTATAAATTGTAAAAAATATATATTTTTTTTTCATTCATAAGTTATGTTATGTCCTTGGTAGAGGAAATCGCGGTCAATTATTATTTTTTTGTATAAAAAGACATGAATGAACATGCATAAGCAAAAACAATTGATTTTTTTAAATCACCAATACATTTTTAGTTTTCAGGATTTTTTTTTTTTTACCAAACTTTTAATAAAGATGATTCTCAACTATGTTATAACAGAATGATTCGATATACCATTTTTCTTTCTGCAAAATGTGTGTAAAATGCCCATAAACGGGTTTTCTCATTATATACAATGTAAATATAAACTAAATCTAATTTGCATATTAATGTGTTTTTGGGGCAACATGTAATGAAAAAAGAAGTGTAATAATTGACAAGATTTTCATAATAATATATAATATTTCATAGGAATATTGAAATATAATTTATTTCTCTATTAGTTTGTTATGTCTCCCAAAATGTGTAATAAACATGCTTTTAGTCCCGGTGTCCTCATATGAGGACATGTATGAAATCAACGTCCTGTTTCATAACAGAAAGTCATATTTTGATTTGAAACCCCATAACATTTTCCTGAGATGTTGATTTATGACACACAATTTAAAAAATAGATTTAAATGATAATTACAAAATATTATCATATTTCCATAAGAGTGTCACTAAATTAATATCAGACATACAGGTGCATCTCAATAAATTAGAATGTCGTGGAAAAGTTCATTTATTTCAGTAATTCAACTCAAATTGTGAAACTTGTGTATTAAATAAATTCAATGAACACAGACTGAAGTAGTTTAAGTCTTTGGTTCTTTTAATTGTGATGATTTAGTCTCACATTTAACAAAAACCCACCAATTCACTATCTCAACAAATTAGAATACTTCATAAGACCAATAAAAAAAAAACATTTTTAGCGAATTGTTGGCCTTCTGGAAAGTATGTTCATTTACTGTATACTCAATACTTGGTAGGGGCTCCTTTTGCTTTAATTACTGCCTCAATTCGGCGTGGCATGGAGGTGATCAGTTTGTGGCACTTCTGAGGTGGTATGGAAGCCCAGGTTTCTTTGACAGTGGCCTTCAGCTCATCTGCATTGTTGGGTCTGGTGTCTCTCATCTTCCTCTTGACAATACCCCATAGATTCTCTATGGGGTTCAGGTCAGGGGAGTTTGCTGGCCAATCAAGCACAGTAACACCATGGTCATTGAACCAGCTTTTGGTACCTTTGGCAGTGTGGGCAGGTGCCAAGTCCTGCTGGAAAATGAAATCAGCATCTCCATAAAGCTTGTCAGCAGAAGGAAGCATGAAGTGCTCTAAAATTTCCTGGTAGATGGCTGCGTTGACTGTGGACTTCAGAAAACACAGTGGACCAACACCAGCAGATGACATGGCAGCCCAAATCATCACTGACTGTGGAAACTTCACACTGGACTTCAAGCAACATGGATTCTGTGCCTCTCCACCCTTCCTCCAGACTCTGGGACCTTGATTTCCAAATGAAATGCAAAATTTACTTTCATCTGAAAAGAGGACTTTGGACCACTGAGCAACGGTCCAGTTCTTTTTCTCCACAGCCCAGGTAAGATGCTTCTGACGTTGTCTCTGGTTCAGAAGTGGTTTGGTAGCCCTTTTCCTGAAGACGTCTGAGCGTGGAGACTCTTGATGCACTGACTCCAGCTTCAGTCCACTCCTTGTGAAGCTCTCAAAAGTGTTTGAATCAGCTTTGCTTGACTGTATTCTCAAGCTTGCGGTCATCCCTGTTGCTTGTGCACCTTTTCCTACCTAAATTCTTCCTTCCAGTCAACTTTGCATTTAATATGCTTTGATACAGCACTCTGTAAACAGCCACACCTTTCAGTAATGACCCTCTGTGACTTACCCTCTTTATGGAGGGCGTCAATGTTCGTCTTCTGGATCATTGCCAAGTCAGCAGTCGTCCCCATTATTGTGGTTTCAAAGAACAAGAGATACCCGGAATTTATACTGTAGGGATGGTCATTAATTGAAACTCAAATGTAAATATTCTAATATTTTGAGATACTTATTTTTGACTTTCATGAGCTGTAAGCTCTAATCCTCAAAATTAAAACAATTGTTTTTTAAAAAAATGTTTTACTTTACATGTAATGAATCTAAAATATATGAAAGTTTCACTTTTTGACGACATTCTAATTTATTGAGATGCACCTGTATTTGAAGACCAAGGAGAGGGAGTGGTCATGGTGAAACATCCAAACATTTGGTATCTCTGAAAAGCCCTTAATGTGCTCTGTACAAAACATCCAGAACATTAAAACTGTGACATGTATAGTCTCAGAGAAATTCACTAAAATATATGAGGATGCAGGGTCTCAGGAGACTAAAGTATCACACAAACACTTTCAGAATCCTTCATTTTATAATAATGCACCTGCACAAAATTTGATATAACTCATTTCCAGATTTATAGGACAAACCATCAACGGATGCACCTGGTGCTTCCATGACAATAACCAAACAAAAACATCAGGATACAATTTTAGGAGTGGAAAAATAGGTTAGTGTGCTACAGTAATGTAGGTCAGTGCTCACCTCACCTGCAGCTTTCTGAGTGTGAGCAAAGCCCAAATGACGGACATCTTACTGACAACCGAGGGCCTGAGGAGACGGGGACAAAAAAACAATTTCATCCCACTGAAAAGGAGGGCTCGGGTCTGTTCATGCCCCCACACAGGCTTTACAAATGTCATGTGTGACGTGATTCAGCTTATTGAGTTACGCAGAGCAGTCGACGAACGTCTTGGCCAACATATGAGCTTGGATGTATGGGAAATTAATGATATATTGAATGGAACGACCGCAGTTCAGAGCTACACAAGTCTGACCCACATTTAGAGTCCCAGCTATAGTTTACTCAAAGTGAATGTATTTACCAAAAGAGCTCTCATCCATCAAGGTAAGGGTTTACACTGCAGATGCCTCTGTACTGAAATTATTTATATGACAGAAGTGCTTAGTTTAATAACAAAGATGCATCCGTGTTGATCAATTAGACATACCTGAGGAATAAAAGACTCCATGGCAACTAATAACCATCAATATAATCATGTGAACTAAAGCAAGCATCACTATGACTACTGCTAGGGATTTAAATTGGGTGTTCACACTGACGATTTGCAACGTTAAAGTGAAAGGATGTTATTAAATTTCAATAAATTAGGGATGCACCGATAAAAAATGTGGTCAATACAGATACTGTGATAACTAGTTTCATGTTAAAACTGATAATCAATTAATGTCCATTGTTAAAGACCTATAAAAAAAATTCTGGATGAATTAAAAAAAAAAAAAAAAAATCTATAGCCTATATACAAAATGAAGGCTTTACAACAATATAATATGCATGCTTAGATGCTTACCAAGGCTGATTTTCTTTGAATACAAACACAGTAAAAACTATAATATTGTGAAATATTACAATTTAAACCATTCAGAACACAATAGCAAAAACTGGGAGTTATGGAGCACATTTCAACAGACAGCGACTATGTAAGCAGAGACAAGCAAACCTCAGCATTGTCTTCAGAAAGGGACACTACTAGGGACAACGCAACCGTATTATGACACAAGCCTTATAGTTGAGGATTGGAGAACAATTTAATACAAAGTAGGGATGAATCGGAAAAGAGGGAGGTTATTGGGGAGGTTTGGAGGATTAGCCCTCAATTCTGCTGTTAATTTTAATCAAGTTGATATTAACTGCCACTCTGAGATGCTTTATACATAAATCATGTACATACAGAACATGAGGAGGGCATTAGACAGAGCAGGGGGAAGCAGCTGACAAACAGGAAGAAAATCATGATGATTGTGTTGTGAGGTGACAGAATTTAGGTCACATCGCCGCTTTGATTTCTTCTACACTCATGCTGCAAAACACTAACAGCTCAGACAATGCTGTGAAAATTGGAACAAGTTGAAACTGGGATAAAGGACACAGGCCTCCGCACAACACATAAGGATGCTTGATCAAATAAGCGAAACCCATCCTGGATATTCAACTGAAGAGTAATCTAGCAACTGTAAGAGCTCCACTTCAAAATGAAACTGATATAGCAATACTACAACATGCAAACACATGTAGACTACTGCTACATGTAGAATACTAACACATAAAAGAAAGAGAAATGAAGTAGGATTATATAAGGACATTTTATTCGGACCACCAATACATTTACATTTATGCATTTAGCAGACGCTTTTATCCAAAGCGACTTACATTGCATTCAAGTTACAGTTTTTACATTTTATCAGCTCTTGCTTTCCCTGGGAATCGAACCCATGATCTTGGCGTTGCTAGCGCCATGCTCTACCATTTGAGCTACAGGAAAGCCCTCCATACATTTGCATGGAGAGAAAGATATATTACATATATTACAAATTTGATGCTCCTTCACTTCTGGAATTTTGTTAAATACATTCAATTTCTATGACACAACATATTTTACACAACAAGTGTGTATTACATTCAATACTCAAAATTGAAGGACAAACAGGTGGTTATGTAGAAAGAATAACTTGTACTACATAGAAGTGTAGTTTGTGGAGGTCTTATTACATTTTTCTTATACTAAGATCTTGTTTTGTTCCATCAATCTTCCCTGAGAGATTCCTTTGGGGGAAAAAATGTTCATGGAAAATAAGGTAAAGAGTAGAGTCTTTATGAGCCTATCATTCAAAAGATTGGGGTTAGTAAGATAAAAAAAATAAAAAAGACACTAGGAATGTTGCGGTAATCACGGTATACTGAATTACCACAATCTTGAAATAAGTTGCAAAAATGTTGCCATAATACAGTATAACAGGTTTAATACCTTAGAACTGAACATTTAAATACAATAAAGCAATACACAGAAATGTATGAATCAAACAAATGTTTCAAACAGATTAAAGTGCAAAAGAATGATAAAAAACAATAGGTCACACTTTAAAATAAGGTCTCATTAGTTAACCTCAGTTTATGCATTAACATTAACAATAAGCAATAGCTACATTTGTTACAGAAGTTATTATTCCTTAGTTCATGTTAGCTCAGGTCTATTAAATAATACATTTACAACTTTTGATTTTAAGAAAGTGATATTAAATGTTGAAATTAAAGGGGTGGTTGATTGCGATTTCACTTTTTTAACGTTAATTAGTGTGTAATGTTGCTGTTTGAGCATAAACGATATCTACAAAGTTACGATGTAACTGAACGAAAGTTCAATGCAAACGGAGATATTGTCTTTTAAAATTCTGGCAGTTTAATGCCTACAAAAACGACATGTAAGGGACTACAACGGGACCCAGATAAACCCCGCCCCCGGGAACACGCAACGAAGTTGCTGCATGCAACATGCTGCACTGCTCTAGAAAAGAGGAAGAAATTAAAAAACTAGGGGTGCACGTAAAAATCTATTCATATATGAATCGTGATTCCGTCTTCTAACGATTTTAATGGATTCTCAAGTTTCAAAATCATGTTTTAAAGCAGCGGTTCTTAATACTGTTCCTCGCATCCCCCTGCATCTCCCTCTCTGTCTCATTCAGATCGTCAGATCAGCTCCAACAAACTGTTCCAATTATACACTTATTTTCACATAGCTATGAGAAGCGTTATACATGGACGTGCGTGCAGTTGCCGTGCTGTATTAAGTCTTTAATTAGACTAAAACCTTATATTAAAAGCTAACAGAAGCAGTTTTTCATTGACAGTTTATTTTAACTAATGGACCCTTAATATAAAGTATGACTGAACAATAAACAATCAAAACATTTTCAAAAAATATCTAGGGATGCATTAACACTGCAAGTCTTAATGCACAGATCCAATCTTTTGACCATATCCAATTTTTTGGCCCTCGTGTTTACATTCACTTTAGACATGACTGGTACCTGATATCTGTGTTTAACTTCCGCCCATCAGTGATCGCTTTACTATACACATGGTAGTAGGCCCACAGGTTTTGACTGGCCGTGCTACTAAAATGATTTATATAATTCACGTCAGGTGGACATTATTATTTGCCAGCATGGGCAACAGCTGTCATGGATGTTTTGCAGCACACAATCTGACTGAACGGATAAAGACCTGAAAATAACAGTAATTTTCATTTGTTATTTTATCTACAGTTCGTTAGATGTAGAAGTCTGAAGTGAAATAAAGTAGCGCTGTAAAGCTTATATTTATATGAATGAATTTCAATGAATTGAGAGAGAGAGAGACAGAGAGAGAGAGAATGTTCGAGTTGGGTAGCTTAGTGAAGCTGGTTGGTTTAATTCACTTCATTGCTGAGAAATTTAATAGATTTTAGTAGCGAAGCTATTGTATTTATAAAATTCACAGGGCAGGGGTTGAAAACCAGCTCCTTGAATGTTGCGCAATTTCCACACAAAGTTCCCGCCTCAATAAAATGCAAGCGCATATACAGCACGTAGCCAATAAAATGCTATCTTTATGGGCGAACGTGTCGCCCTCGCATTGCGGTGGCTCGGAGTTCTGAGGGGAATCGGATATGCGTGTTTAGACGTAGGTCAGATGTCCAGATATCAGATATGTATCCGATTAAAATCCACATTTGGAAGTGGCCCAGATCGGATGTGAAAAAAATCATATCTCGTGCGGATTTTTGTTTACACGTAGGGTAATAGAGTGGGGGAAAACGCCCCCCCCTACTGTTTTTCCCAAAATAACCACAAGATAAAGTTTTATTATGGACTACGTTGACGAGTGATGTAGAAGTTTTCACCATGAAGCTTACACTGGTGATGTTCCGGAGAGAAAACGGATTTCACAGTAAATGATCTCATTTTCAGCAGTAAGAAAAGTGTTTTAAAGCTTGTTGTTTTGTAGAACATCACAGTTATATATGATATGAGAACAGTAGGGCCTGTAGATAGGGAGTACGTGTCATTTAATAAAAATATAATTATATTTTCAGAATGACAATTTTTTTTCTCAAACATAGTCAGTGGGGTAAAACGTTGGTACAAATTAAATTTTTGTTAAAAGTCTAATAACATGAAAACTCTGGACATTTTTTGTTTAACAGGAAAAAAACAACAGTCCTTAAAGGGGGCGTTTTCCCCCAATCTACCCTATGCAACAAATTCCAATCTGTGTCAGATGTGAACAAAAAATCAGATTTTCCATTCTTCATGTGTAAATGCAGTTTAGGGCAAGTAAATCCAGATTACAATGTAAAAAGATTTCAAATAAATAGTAGGGCTGTAAGATTCCGAAATTTTTGGAATCGAGTCCGATACCGAATCCTGGTTCTGGAATCGATTCCTCTGTTGTTTTTGATTCTTTTTCGATTCAAGGAACCTAATCTCTCCATGACCGCAGGATATAAAGGTCGTAGAAAGTATCCTTCTCATAATATGAAGCTTTATTTGTAAAAAATGACGATACATTTCTATAGCTCTGATTGATTTTTAAATTGTAATTTTGTCTGCTTTGCCCGTGAAATTAGTCATAGCTCACTGCTCAGCAGGGACATGCATTTATCGCATGAATTGAACAAGACATGAAGTGTCTAAAATAAATGTGCACAGTTCAGCTGACTGATGAAGCTTACTTTGACTGTATGCTTTGCACAAAATTAACAAGCTGTACATTGAAACAAAATAACCAGAACATTAACAATAACACTGATAGAGCTAGTGTTTTATCTGTCAATCATGCGCTCTCGGCCACTGATCTATGCTCGTGACGTTATCTTTTAGAATTATCATTGGCTGATTAGATGGAAATAAGATCAAGACCCTCAATCACGTCATGATCTATTCTGTCGTGTAGCGCTCAAAATTGTGGACATAAGCCAGTTCCACCGTAAAATAACCTCTGAATCGTTTTTTTTTTTTAACTGGTTCATTAAAACTATCTATCTATCCGAAAGAACCTTTTCATGGAAACGAATCAGACTTCTAATCACTTTTAGCGAGAATAATTCGTTACATTTATATAGCGCTTTTCTGGGTACTCAAAGCGCTTTACATAGAAGAGGGGAATCTCCTCAACCACCACCAGTGTGCAGCATCCACCTGGATGATGCGACGGCAGCCATATTGCACCAGAACGCCCACCACACAGAGGAGAGGAGACAGAATGATGAAGCCAATCAGGCTGAAATGTGTGTGTGTGTGTGTGTGTGTGTGCGCGTGCCTGCGCAGCGGAGGAGCGCGCTCCAAAACGGACAGGCAAATTACACTTTGAGCTTCGGGTGCGTCCAAACGATCAAATACACACAAAATATGTCAAAATGGCCGGCTACGAGAGTATTCACTTAAACACCGTTTATGTCTTAAGTGGACCAGAACAGTTGGGAGAAAATCCGATGTGTGTCAATATATTGTCTTAAAGTGACAGACTGGCGCTTGGACCATCAATGTTAATCAAAGAACAAAATGTGAGAGAAAATCCCCCACAGCTCTTAATCTGAATAACGTTATAGCTTTAATAAGCATTAATCTATCAGTACATACAGTGAAAACTATGCAGTGTTCATTTACATTTGATTACTTTTAGATTTCTTTTGTAAATATTACTTGAACATTCATGTTACCTTCATTGAAAAATGAAAGCACTGTTTATTTCATTTCATTTGTATATTTGTTTTATTGTATTTGTCAGTTGTTTTTTTTTACTTTGTTTCTTTGTTCATGTTCTTACTGTATCTTATCTTATGTATATAAAACACTAAAAATGCCTGCACACTGGTGCATTTACAAATTGATGTTTTATATTCATTTAATTAAATATTTATTTTGCATTTCAGAATATAAAGCAATGTTAATTCAGCTCCTAATCTGTCATATGTATATATATATATATATATATATATATATATATATATATATATATCAAAAAGTACCGATAAGAATACCGTTAAAGTACCGGATCGATAAGCGGTATCGGTAAGAGTAGTAATACCGTTAAAACCTTAACGATACCCATCCTTAGTCGTGGCCATGACATATTAACTCGTGGGAACGTGATATGTTGTGGCCACAAGATCATTTTGTCGAGGTAACGACATCGTGGCCTCGAGATGTTATGTTGAGGGAACAACATATTTTTCTTGTGGCCACGAGTTTAATGCGGAAACAAACCTACGTGACCATAGCAACCCGGGATTATCAGAGATGGATTCATTAATATTTTATTTTGAATTAAGAAATGATTATATTAATTATAGAAATTATTATATTAATTATAGAAATTATTACATAATTAAATTATTATATTGAACATAGGCTACCGGACTGTAGGCAATTGCAAACGATGTAAACAGCATTCGAATTAAGTTTA